>JAABKK020060508.1:0-11981 GCA_011634745.2 Catotricha subobsoleta
TAAGCCTTTTTTTTTGAGGCGGTTTTGCAATCGTCGACGATAATTTACTGGCTGAAGAAAAAAAAAAAAAATTTTTTAGCAAATGCCCCCCCGGCACAAATCCAAAGCGTGCGCACCTCTGCGTACAACTAGATATTCGAAATTTCGGAAAAAAAAACACCCTAATATATAACCGCATTAATTCATGAAAATATAACCATTAATTCAAGTTTTTCATTTTTTCTTTTGTTTATTTTATCTATACATCAAGATCACCATATAGATATATATCATTATTGGTGATTCATATTTTATAATTTTATATTATTTTTACTTTTATTTATACTTTATTTATACTTAATATGATAGACTTTATTTTTATATTTTGACGAAATACGTTATTTAATTAAACATGGGAAAATGGAAAGTTTTCCATTACTACTAAATTTTTATGAAGAATGCCTACAAAACTTTTGCTGTAAATATATTTTGGTTAATATTAAAAGTAATATAAAAAAAAGCGGTTAAATCAATTAGTCTTTACTGATTTGTTAGCAGAATATTAATTTCATCTGCCAATTGAATCCGAATACAAATCCAATATTAAAATGTTTGATTAATATTTTATGATAAAGTAAACAAAAGTGTATTTTGATTTTTGAAAATTAAACCAAAATATAATGAAATTGGGGTTACAGGTGGCATTCAAGCGTATAGTTTTACATTATTTCTAATAAGAACAAATTTATTAATAATATAAAAGTTTTAATTGAGCTTACGATATTGGCAAGAATATTTGTCTGTTAATGTTTTGTAATCAATACGCAATTAATTAGTATAAATAATATTTTTGGTGGTTATAACGTTCATAAAGAAAGTTTTTTTTATTGATATAAGAACTTTTGATTGTTTAAATTAAATGATTGAAACAAAATATCAGTTCAGTGAAAGGTATTGACTAAAAATCTACTCAATCAGCAGGTTTCAGGTTCATTTTTTACAGTCCCTATAAAACTCAAACCATAAATTTGATATAAAAGTAAGAAACTTTTTTTTTCTTCTGTCGAATACCTTGATCATTGCTCTAAATGGAAAATATTTTTCAATGCTAAATAGAATTTGTAAAAGGTTTTTCTTTTTTTCCTTTATACGTAGAACACTAAAAACAAATGAAAGCAACATTATTGAATGAATTGATTCAAAAATATCAGAAACGTAAGCATTTAAATATTTCGGTTTCAACTTTCATGAAAAAAGGGTGACTCAACAACGAGCATAAAACATACACACAAGCAGAGGCACGAGCCGACAGTAATTATCAGCAGCTGAGTGGACTAAACATTTTACCCGGCGGCCGGCTGAAATTCACTAAGCCTCATTGCGGGCAGCTTAAAATGGGCTTTGAAAATTTTTGAAAAACAAAAAAAAAACTGACGCTTAAACAAAATTTGAGAATCACCGACTAATTTTTGATTAGCCGAAATATGGGGTCAGCGCCCCAATTTCGACTGACGGCTCTCACCTCTGCACACAAGCATATAAAAATAAAAAGACACAAATTGAACAAATATGAAATATTTAAAAAAAAAGAAAAGAAAAAGTTGTATCCATTTTATTTTAAATTTTATTGATTGTGGCTTTTGACGTCACTACAAATAATATAGCAAACAATGACAATATTTATTGTGATAAAGCAAATCAAGTAAGGTGTCTTAATGTGATGTTTTGTTAGCCGCGATTTATTATTGGTATTATTTCCGGCATGAAGATGAAATATATCAAATTTATTGAATTTCAACATAGCCATATACGTTGTAAATTTTGAGTTGAATAGAAATATGCAATTTCTGTGTTAAAATTTAAATAAAAAAAAAAAACGTTTATTGAAAGTTAATTAAATTCTCAAAAAAAAAGTATAAAATAAAGTTATTTTTAATATTCTAATTTTTAATGAATTCTGCCTCCTGAAATTCTAAGGATTCTAAGAAGTTTCGTGCTATTTATTCTTTATCGAATTTCTTTTCACATTTCCTCTACTATATGCGCTACTCAGCATCCTACGTTTTTATATTCACTGAACCAAAATAAATTTTCTATAAAACGAGAAAAAAAATCTGTTGAAAATATTCTGTAAAAATACAAGAAGATGGGCTGCTTGTACATAACGACAATGGAAAAATAATACTTATCTTACATAACCACCTCTTTCATAATGCTATTTAAATATATATACGCAAAATATATTTAATTTTAAAAAATTTTAAGTAAATTTATGAAGTAAAAAAATATTCAAAAGACTTATATGTAAGAGCATTTTCCAATTTTAATTTTTTTTTTTTTTTTTTATCAACATAAAAATGATAAAATTTCCGTTTTTTTTTTTTTATTATTCTGTGAACGCCCTAATTTTCGTTGAACAGTAAATTACTATTGATTTAATTTACTGTGCAAATGGTAAATGCAATCAATTAAATACAAAATAATTTATTATTATTATTATAGACTTGAGTGATGAAGTCATTAATAAGTGATAAAATATAAGTGCTTGAATTGGATATGATACAAACATTATTGTTGTTAACATTATGTTGATTAATTACCTATATTTAATAATCGATCACATTTTCCATTTTATACTTTCTTGAAAATTCACATGAAATATTAATTTTTTTGGAATCATTGATACAGTAAACATAACCATAACCGTATTTATTTATTCATTTTAAGTATAATCTATTGATTAGTCTTAAAATAGTCCATTTTTTTCATAAATAAATATTTTTGTGACATTGCTGTTACCAGTTTTATCAAAAATACTTTTAAAAAGTTCTCAAAAGGCAATATAATAGAGAGTAGATCATCAGTTATACATTTTAAGATTTCACTATTTAAGTCGAAATTTTCTTGATTAATTTTGATTTCTTTTCCTTTACTTACACATAAAATAATCAATCAATCAGTTTTTGATTCATAGACGGCCGACTTATGTAATTGCCATGTATTACTGTGTATTACGAAAAGAAATGTATTTGATTTGATTCAGAGTAAATGGATTTGCGATATAGTAGTACCTCAGTAACTACCAAAACCTTTAAAAAATATATTAACAGTAGTGAAAAAAATAGCAGTACATTATCACAGTAGGAATAATATTTATTTATTATCACACAGTATAGCAAATCATTTATTCATTTTTTTTTCCAGTAAATTTTGGAAAATTCACATTATAAAAAGTCTAAAATTCTAATTATATTGAAATATTGATAGACAATATTAATAATTAAGTATAAAGTATTATTATTATTATAAGATTAGACGTTGCTAAGTTTATACCCTAGTGGTAAATTATACCTTAAAATAAATACGATGGAAGGTAGTTTTTGGAACAAATTGTATATTAGGGTGGATCGAATTTTTCAGAACTGCCGGTACCCATCATTTTTTGAGTAGCATTTGGTCTCCTGAGTATAAATGATTTTGAAAATAAGTTAAATTTCGATGTACTTGAGGCTCTTGAAGTTGTCAAAATTACAAATTTAAAGCACTGTAATTTGGTTTCGTTACAAGTAATTGTATTTCTGTATTCTCCGACAGTTAGAGTAAGTCAATGTCTTTCAAATAATATATTGACCATACGTAGTTTACTACGAAGTTCGTAGTTATTATGTTTCAAATATCATCAAAAAACGATTTTTCAAAATCTAACAACTACGAACTTCGTAGTGAACTACGAATGAACAATATATTATAGGAGACCAAATGCTACACAAAAATTGATGGTACCGGCAGTTCTGAAAAATTCGATTCACCCTAATGTATGTATTGTATACGTACATTTTCCGAAGTATACTTTTCCTGCAAAATATACATTATATGATATACCTAATATGCTTCCAAAATTAGGTATATGAAGAATATCTTGCAAAAAAAGAGTATACTTTGGAAAGCATACACTTCTTGTTCCAAAAACTTACTCCAAAGGTATACCTTTTGTATACCTACATTTACCACTAGAAAGGGTTTGATCATTCATCATGTCGTATTTAGAATATACAAAAATCATATTATTTTAGGTAAAAAAAAAATGAAATAAACAAAAAATAAAGTAAATTCTTGACTTCAAATTTCTTGATGAAATTATCTCTTATCGTTTGCATGTTATGTGCGATAAACACCAAATTGACTACACAAGTGGGATAACGCTTAGGTTTTTAAAACAACTATGAAACTTTAAAATTTTTGTTTTTGCTATTATTAAAAAAAAAAGAAAGAAGAAGAATGTTAAACCAGTATAAATTGTTAAATTTTGTAACAGAGCCTCATTTCTTTCGCCAGTTTGCTAATAGTATGCCAGTGCCAATTGATATAATTATTATTTGACTTTTCATATTGGCTGATTGATTGATTTTAAATTTAAATTAAAATATTAAATTGGGGTTCTATGTAAAAAATTTGTTTAATTCAGCAAATCTGAAAAGCTTAATAATACTGCAAAAATGAATACTTTCATGAATGGTAACGAATTGATTTCATGTCGCATTCATAAGAGAATAAAATGATTTGAAATATCTAAATGAACGTATTTTATACATTTCATTCATATATACTAATTTAAATAATAAATACTTTATAGATGAACCTTCAAAATGATGACAGGACACGGTAATAATATACATATATTATCATCAATCAATAATTAAATAACGTTAGCCGTCCGGGGCGTTCGTGCTTCCCAATTCTCCAGAGAGATAATTTCTTTAAACGTTATTGTTTTTGTATCATATTCATATATATTGACATAGAGCATATGAAATATTAATTTTCAAATAAAAATCTATTCCATATCTATTATAAGTGGAAATCAAAAACAATAAATATACATAATATATGTTATATTTAGAGTTACATACAGAGTTTGTGGATATACTCACTCAATCCTATCATCAATATAATTTATTCAAAAGCAATTTTTCAAACTAACAAAGTTTAGTCAAGATGTATTGTATATACAACACAATTACAACATACTGAACAACATACGTATGGACATTAAAGATGATTATTATAGTCACGCAACGAAAAGCTTAATGATAATCACAGGGAGTCGAACCCTCTATCATTTTTCGATCGGGTTTGAGATCAATTCTAACTAATTTTAAAAATATTTGTTCGGGTTCAGGTTCGGTACTAAGGTAGAAACAAATGGGTTAAAACTAGTTTAAACCGATTTTGAAAGTAATTAACAAATATAGTGGTCAATTAATTTACATTTAGATTTCATTTGTAGAATAACATTAATTTTCTCATGAAAACTTTATTTAATTTAGCAATTTGCATATTTTGAAGGTTTACTTGATTTGTTCTGAGGTATATGAAGTGCTGAAAAACATTTTTAAAATATTTGTCGCGTTCAACCCGGTTTCAGTTCAGCTCCAGCCAAAATTAAGGTTAACTACGGTTTATGATTCGGGTTCAGAACTGGTTCGAATCCCTGCTAATAATGCGGGTAATTTGGTTCATATGGACATAAAAAAAATTCTATGAAGGTGTAGATTATAATATGACGTTTGAATAATTTGTGAGTGCGCACCTGTAGATAGATATATATTTTTTGTTATGTTCATTATTTCATTGTTCTGTTCGTTTGGTATTGTGTAATGATAATGTTAAGATATTATTTTTAATGGATATTATATTATCTAATAACAATAGTATGTATAAGTATAAGTATAAGTATATCTGTCGGGGTAATAATAATAATTCCGCAATAAAATCAAAAAAAAAAAATCCTAATAATTCTAATGTACTCTTGTGTTGGGTTACTTATGCTGTCGTAATTGTCGTGCTATTTTTAATGTGTTTGGAGAACAATGGAACGAAATACCATATAATAATGTAAATATTAGTTCTCTACTATTTAATGTAATTTTGAGTAGTATTATTTGTTAACCCTTATCTGGTACATATGTTTCAAAATGTAAAATCAGAGGGATGTGATATAAGAATAAGTTTCATCGTTGAAAATAATTAGGGACCGGTCATAGTTGATTTTTCTCTACAATATTCCGTTTAGAAAGTAGAACATACAACAAACATGATCGAAAATGACTTTTTTTGTTGAATGGTGTGTAAAATATTGTTCCAACCAATTTTTTTTTAGCCTAATGCCCGTTTTTGCCTTATCTTCTTTTATCCCCCAGGGGATTACACTAAGTTATGGTAATTTAAAGATTAATTCCCACAGAATTTGGTATTTTTGTTTTTTTTTTATCGCTATAGACTTTAAATGTTGGATATCATTTGTTTTAAATGACCGTAGCTCAGTGAAAAATAAACCAAATCTAAAACTTTGTAGAGGAACAAAAATTTCTAGCCCCCTTCTTAAAGAAATCATAATTAGGTTCAATTTTTCTTCTATTTTTTCATTTTTTAACCAATTTAAACTACACATCATCCAACAAAAAAAAGTCATTTTCGATCACACCTATTATACAATCTATTCAGGACTGCAGCTCAATTCAGTTCAGAATGTTGCATTAAAACTTTGTGCAGACATTTCAGGGGGACATGATGTTCTAGAAAAATGTTCGCCTCTGGATAATAAGTAATGATGGATAACTTTTTTCTCCGAAATTTATTTTGGAAAATTCCCATTCAAACACCACGTACATAATATTTTGTGAGTACAGGATAACGGTTAAAATCCGGTTTTCATTCATTTAATCAGATTGATTTTACTGACATGTATGTGCCATGGATATAAATTTAGGTTTATTACTTTATGATAAATATTTATTAATACTATATTTTGATTCACATATTTCTTTAATTGTCTTCAGAATTTCAATCAACTGTTTTGATTTCAAGTGATTATTTAACTATTTTATATTGAAAAAATTCCAATATGTGTACAAGTACAACTATTAACAGAAATTGAAATAAATATTTTATTTTATTCTTCTTGTTGAGCAACAGTAGTTGAGGACAGTAAAAATTGTCTCGTAGTTAAATATTTCAGTCTAGTCAGAAAATTAAAGAAAATTTTGTGCAATTACGAAAACTTTTCAGATTAGTTCATAATAGCACTATGGTGGTTCAGATCAAAGTGGTTATCACTTTTTTTCTTTTCTTAGATAAATATCGTGTATGTGTGTGTGTTGAGATTTTAATGAAATGGCGTATAATGTATTGCATTTAAATACTGTGACGCTTCAGATTTTTCTACGCTTCCTCTTTGATGTTTACTAAAAACTCTGTTCACATTTTTTGAAAGTATGGAATAATATATTAATTATTGATTCTCTGAGTGAACATAAAATGTAGAAAAACCTTTTCCATACAAATATATTATGTTATTTACTTTATTTTTCACAGAAAAGCATAGGGTTCCTTAAGCTTTGGTTACCTTAATTTCATTATAGAACGCTCTATATTAATGTAAATTCATTATAAGCGATCATAGTTTATTTATCTAACCTTTGTTTCGCTTAATAATCAATAAATTTCAATGAATTAATAATCTTACCGTTCAGCTATTACATTATTATAAATATAACATAAACAGAAATTGGATTGCGTAATGTCCATATAACCAACCAAATATTATCGATGATTGAAAATGAAAATACTATTTTTGAAGTATTAGTAATTTATGCTATAGATTTGAAGTATTTTCATATAGGTATATTCTATTACGCATAAAATCAAACACATAAATTATTTACAATATAATAAATAAATAAAATTGTATGTTTAATGTATCAAATATAGGTCATTATTCAATTTGGTATTTTTATTTATTGTAAATACACTACAACACCCATAATTGACAAAGTTTAATTAATTATGGGTTGGTTTTTGTGCATAAATAACGGTATGGCTGTTTAGGTTCGCTTTGGGTATCATCGCAAAAAAAATAAAAGAAAAACAACTGACCAATGGTTTTTCACCGTACGATCTAAATAAAATTGTGAGACAATCATACATCGACCCACATAAATCACCTAATCAACATGGATGATTAAAAAAGTTCAATAAAGTTATATATTTTGTGTTCATTTTTTTTGCAAGCAATGTGAATGAAATCGATTCCAACATTACAAAATCAACTATACAATTTTTATATTTTATATGTTCAAAAAAACTTTTAACACAGCAACGGTCGTTTATACAGCTGGTTCCAACTCTACTCTACATGTACTAATAACGGGTTATGAAAAACAATAAATTTTCTGAATGTGCACGAGACCAAAAAAAGAGAAGAAAAAATAAACAAAAAAAAAAAAAAACTTTCGAACTAAACTATGTGGCTGCATCTATTTTATTGAGAATTTTTTTCCAGAAAACTTGCCACAATTTTGTTGTTGTTGTACGAAAGCACGTCTACATTTTCCTTCTTCTACTCTTTTTATACGTTGAATAACAACTACTCGATATTAGTTTAGGATTATTCCGATTTTCAAAATAATAAATGGTTTTTCTTTTCTATTCTTTTTTTTTTTTAGCTTCAGGTACATTGCACTAAGCCTCGGCTTCTCTTTGTATAAACATAAAGTTTTTATGTTGTTCTTGTTCTGGGTGCAAATAAACTAAATAAAACAAATTAACGGCTGTTCAGTGATTTAAATTAAAAACGATTAATTAAAAAACCTACGCGTCTTGATGTAAAATCTTAAGTATTATATTTAACGTATTTAATGTACGTGGGAATACGAATTTCAAAGTCAGTAACCTTAAATTTGTATCGAGAGGAAAAAGAATCAGAAAAAGGGAATCAAACTAGTACAGCTGACGCGAATCTAAAATGATATAACTGATGTGAGAATGAGTTGAAAATTTATCAGACAATTGCCTTTTATGATGTCGTTATTTTATGACTCAAAAATATATTGGATTTTTTTTCATTGTGTTTTGGCGTGTTTTTCTTTTCATATTTTTTTTCTTCAGCATAGTTTGCCTAGATACTTAATATAATTGCAACTATTTCTGAATGTAAATCTTTCACAGAATGAAGAAAAACTTTTTTCTGTTCTTTTTTTTTTATTTGGTTTGGTTTCTTTTTTTTTTTTATTAAAACAAAAGAATTATGAAAGAATCATCAATCTTTCGTCTGACTATGTCATATAACATATTATCCTAAGCGAATTGTCATATAGTCATTTATTAAAAGATAAATGTGAGTTTAATATGTCTCACAACTTTTAAAAGTTAAAGTTAAAAGCGGACTCAAAGTATACAAAATCCTAGAAATTATAAATAAATCTCTTCACGTACATGTATCAAATAAATTATGAGTACAAAGATAGACAACTTCAATAGTGGAGAAATTTAATACATACCCTTTTGTTGTCATATATGAAGCAGCCGATGGTCCAGCTAATGCTAAAGCTTTATATCTAGCTTGTTCATTGGTAGGCAATACAATATCTACAGAACGTGAACGTACAGCATTGCTGGGGACAATTAATGTAAAGCCACCTTCTGGTGGTTGTAGTTCTTCCGTTTTTCCGCTAGAAGAAACCTTCGAAAAACATGAGTCAACCGATGCTGCTCGATCCCGTTTCAAATCGGGAACGGCTAAATAAATATCTTGTACATAATCTGTTGTAGCACCCGTGCTTGGTTTAATTGCATCGTCATCATCATCTTTTTTACCATCACTGCCAGACAATGATGCTGCATCGGCAACATTTTCCAATGAATTTCCGGTCGGTTCAACAAAAACGGCCTCCTGACGTGATATCGATTTTCGTCGTGCTCTTGTTGGTGGTGGTTCATCAAATAGTGCCAATTCTATTGTTGGTGATGGGGGAAAGCATGGTGATGCTGGTGGTGAACCAATTACTGATGGACCAGGAAATGGTAGATAATCACCATTCGTTGGTGATAAAGTAAATTTTATATTGCATGGAGATGGTGGCGGAATTAATAGATTTCCAAAATGTGGACTATCATTACTGCTGTCATCATCATTTTCATTTTCATTTGAATTTTCATTTGAATTTGAATTTTCATTGTCATTTTCATTTTCATTTTCGTTTTCGTTTTCATTTCCATTTTCATTTTCATTTTCATTTTGGTTTTCATTTTCATTTTCATTTTCATTTTCATCTTCATCATCACTTGATGACATATCACTATAGCTTAACGATTTAACTTCATTGTGATCGATGAAATAACGTTTTTCAGCACCGACCGCACGTTCATACTCTTCCAAATATTGACAATGTATACAAGGAGGTGGTGTTTTCGAATTCGATGAACGACGTCGTTGAAAACGTTTTGGTACTTCTAAAAAGGCAGCCGCATTTGAATCATCACTGCCAGCTGAATCAAAGCTGCGTGAACGTTGTCCGCCATGTTGCTGGGGTACTTGTAATAAACTAGTTCGTTCATCGGCCGATGCATGTTGTTTTAAAAATTGGGATGTAGCTCGCTGTGCCTCTAATTGAATTTCATCAAATGAGGCCGAACGAACCTAATTATTTTCGTATCAGTGAGATAGACCAAGAAAAAAGGAATAATTGTTGTAGTCATTTTTATTTCTAATCATAAAAAATATTTACAACATTCAGAAAACATAAAAAAAAAATTACATTTAAATGTTTTAATAAAAAAAATATATATATATTAGAATATTATAACAGCTTTAAATGTATCACGACAGATAAAATTTAATTCTCATTTATCGTTCGTAGAAATAGAATACTTTTTACCTTTTATATACCCGCACCGCATAATAGAAATTAAATATATCTAATAGTATTATCATAAGTAGCAGGAAAAATTATTTCATGAAATAATGATTTTTATTATATGTTTGATATACCATAAGTGGCTCCATTAATATATTTTGCTTTACATGTAACATTAAAATTATATTGCTCTTAATAAAATTTGACAATTCAATTTCGTTTATTTATTCAAGCTTACTTCAATTGAATGTAAACAAGATTTGTTACGAGCGAAAAATGTTTACGAAAAACAAATTCGTTTTTTGTTTTTTGTTTTGTTTGGTTTTGTTTTTTATTTTTATTTTGACAAAGCTCAATTTAATAAATTTAAAGAAATTCGCAGTATTTTGTATGTCGACAAAATGCTTTAAAAATAAATATGAATAAGTAACAAATTATATTAAATAATTTTACACATACTTTTAAAATTGACGCAAAAACATTGAATATTTAATGCCATTGAAGACAAGACTTAAAAATTTTGTACAGATAAATAATTAATGAAAGAGAAAATATTGCTTTTAATTAAATTTTCATTTTCAATTATGCGATAGCCGAAAAGGTCATATTTGTTGAATATCATCGCGCATTTAAAATAAAAGAGAAAAAAAAAGTTTTCACAATAGTCCTAAGTACCTTGACAATCAGAATGAATATTTAATCTTAACTGTTATTTTCACATTAATTGCAATCCTTTAAGATTCAATTCTAAAGAAAAATAATTATTTATGAAAGCGTCTTTATGATAACGACGATGCTACTACTTTTTCTTTTCTTTTCTTTTTTTTTTTTCATATTTTTCATTTTTTCATTTGTAGTACTATCTACTCTTTGATTTGATTTGATTTGATTTGATTTTTGATCCTACTTACATTATCCATTTGCGTTAGGCCGTTATACAAAAATATTTAAAATATACATTTTGAAAATAAGAATCCTTTAATCTTTTTTAATAACTTGAGATATTTGTTTTCTGTTTTTAATTATGTATGTATTTCATAGAGCCGATGTTAGAAAAGCAAAATATATTTCATAAGAATATTGTGAATGTTACATTTATGTTCTGTATCTGACGCGTACAGTACCTACATACAATTAATATTTGAATTCTATTGAAATATCTTCTAAGACTAACTTCAAAGAAAATTTTACACAATAACATTGTAGGTAGCAATTGTACTATAAATAGAAAGTCCTGTTTAATTAATAAGTTGTGAAATTATGCACGAACGGACGATAACAAGTTTTATGATATACTAATTTGTATCT
>JAABKK020060508.1:12081-29808 GCA_011634745.2 Catotricha subobsoleta
GTCCTGTTTAATTAATAAGTTGTGAAATTATGCACGAACGGACGATAACAAGTTTTATGATATACTAATTTGTATCTTTTACTTAGTATCCATTTATCCAATATCTTTAGATAATGTTGCCTTGATGTATTTAAGCTCGTTATAATAATAATAATACACATTTTAAATGAATAGAAACTGAAAATTAAAAACATTTAGAAAATGTTCATGCATATATCACAGTTTCATGCAACATTTTATAACAAGAATCACAGTATAAATCAAAAAAAATTATAAACTTAGTCTAAAAACGACAACGAAAGAGAATTTAACAGCAAACAAAAAAAAAAAACATTGATAGTATTTGTTTTTTGTCTTTATATATGACCAGACCTGCTTCGGTACTTCCAAACTGCTTTGGGTTTTCATTTCAGCGCCAGTTGGTGTTCGTGATCGTGTAAATGTTGAACGGAAACGGTGCATATCGCTGAGAGACTTCGTCGTCCCAACGTAGCCCCAGCTATATAACACCAATTCTTCGGATGGGGCGAAGTTTACGACCCATTTCAACCAATTTGTATTTTCTTGCCACTATAAAGAGAAAATAAAGGAAATAGAAACGAATGTATTATAATCCTCTTACAGCGGTTCGATAACAAAATTATTCGTTTGTTTTTTTGGGCTTCTTGTATTCTGTATTTGTTTCTTATTATTTGTAGATTGATATATAAATTATGATTGAAATATTATAGCCTGAAGTTATACAAGATATAATACATACAATATACTTAACGAAATAAAACGTGCTTATTATATTAGGAATTTTATCACTTCTTTTTCTTGTTCGTAAATGCTTCTATTTATTTTCTTTTATTTGAGAATACAAATTTTTATACGAAGTATAATTTTTTTTTTTTTTTTGGCAGACCTATATAGAAATGTAACAGCAACATTATCATCCCAATAATAGAGGTAATCACATTCCATTTACTATTTTGAACATCGTTTAAATTGATATTGTTTCTCGAAAAGACACTCTCATGTATTTACAATAAAATCAATGTTTGCACGAGAAAAACTGCAATTTTTCTACTATTATTTTGTTGCTATACGTTAACTGAGTAGAAATAAGGAAAGATAAGACTAAACCACTAACTATATTTATCTACATGAATCTTTTGTTACATATTGCATTAGAAAAGATTTCAAAAATAAATTTTATTTGCAAAAATATAGTCTTACAGAATCATGAAATCTATGGGGAAACAGAAAATCTTTCAAATTAAATTTAAATAAAGCCACTTTAGATTCATTCATTCAAACAGTATCTACGGTGTAGCGAACCAACAAATCTCTCAAATTGAATTTCGAATAAAGAAAGGTAGAAGACACCGTACCCAATCTATTTATTTAACTCTAAGAACTTTAACAACAGTAGAACATGTGTGGTGATCTAGCCAGTAGGGTTAATTTGTTGTTGTTTTACGTTAGAATAAGAAATACATTTCTACAAAATAATTTATAAACACTAAAGCCTTCAATTTACTTAGAATTTTCAAACATTTTCATTTACGTATTAATGATATATAAAAATATGTGTATTTCAATTTTACATATTTTGTAAAGCTTATATTTTGATTGTCCATAAATTCTCTTATTTACGGCGTTGACATAAATTCGAATTCATTCTTAAATATTCATATTTTTGGGTGTACTTTCAATATTAAAATACTCAATTATTTATTTAATTCAATTTTAACACTATATATTATTACAAAATTTTCCGCAGTTACCAGAATCATCATGAATGACCAATTTCAAGAAAACACATAATATCATCATATATAACAAATTTAACGGCCTAATGCTCATAAACCAGATAATTTCATTTTCAATTTCCACATCAAAAAATCTGTTGCATTATATTTGTGGACAAGATTTATGGCCTTATGTGCGGATTTTATGTTTAACATTTTGTGTATATATCTACCATTCTCTTATACATTACACCATTTCCCTTATAAATATGAGATTTTACATATTTGATTAGATTTAAATATGTTTTGTTAAAGAAATGGTATGGATGGGATTTTGCTTTTATAGTATTTGACAAATGGATTTCGTGGATTTCGAAGAGTGCATGCGATGTATTATGCTTTATATGCGAATGGATTTACTGTTGGATTTTGTTGATTTTGGATTTGAATTAAGAATAGATTAGGAACCTATTTTTATGTGTTCATAAATGTATGAATAAAAAATATAAATAAATCGAACAAAAATACGTTTCTGTTTAAAAGATCGCATATATAACTTGCATTTGCTTTTAGTAACACAGGCGTAGAAATTTTCTCTGAAATAAAATCGGTAGAGAGAAAACATTATCTATTCGTAAAAAAAAGTTTCGAAACATCCAATGGTTACCCATAAACATTGGAATAGTAGCAGTGCTGTTTTTTTTATTTTTTAAGTATGGATCGAGTTGTTTGTTCTACTTTATTTATCATTTATTATATCCTGATGTCAGGGATAATAGAATGTCATATAATTCAAGAATTTCAATGTCATGAAGTTTGTGAAAGATACAATAGGGTGATTCCACGTAAAAAAATATTGTAATTCTCGGAATTATTTCTTATTTTACTTACAATAAAAGGTATTATATTAGAAGATACAACTTGCTATAGGTAAAATCAGTAACAGTTGGAATGGTCCAATAGATATATATTTGAGTCGATTGTGACTAACATAACAGTTGAATATTAAAGTATTATTAACAAATACAAGCAATAAATAAATTTAATTATATGGATTAAGTAATAAAAAAAAAAAGAAGAAAACAACTCTAAGTGCATTGGTACACAGTCTTACACAAATTCACATTTTAAAGAATAAAAGAGCCGCATATAACAATCACAGGACATTATGCCGTGTCGACTATTCTAAACTAAGAGAACAGGTTATTAAAGTCGGTCTACAGAATTTTCTACTTATATTCTTGCGCCCGAAAAATCAAGAATCCAATATTTTAATTAATCCATAAATCCATAAATTAAAGCCAAATATCGTTGAAATGTGTTTATCCATTTATTTTTCTCGATCCATAATTAATTACTTATTTGAAATAATGAACTATGAGCGCTAGTTTGCGAATTAATTTATAAATGTTAATAAAATCAAAATATCATTTATATAAAAGAAAATGCGAAATGTATTATGTATTATTGTGTGAAAAATCTTTCATTTTATTTCCGATATTTATTATATTGCATATTATGTTATGACCGACAAAATAAATGTAGAGTATCCGGAAAAGAATGAGAAAAAGAAAAAATAATAATATTAAGAAGAAATTTAATTATTTTTCTATCGGAAAATCTGGAAATAAACTTATTTGTATGGTTTGTTATTGATTTATCCTTATGCTCATAAAACATTCTAATTCTAACTGGTTTAATATATTAATCGAGATTACATTTCTCTCCCGGTTATATGTGTCTATATGTCTAAACATAATAATACATTAATATTAAACAGGCATATTATTACAAAAGTAGAGTTTATATTGTGTATAGAGAACCAATATTTATAAATGAAATCAGAAATATATAGGCTTTTATCTATATTAATAAATAAATAGCATGTGGTCCATTTTCAATTTCAATATTACGAAATTATATATTTTAGATAAACTTTTCCTTAAGCCAACAAATGTGGTAGACATATATGCATTACCTGTGTTTTTGATAGTCATGTTATATACCTTTATTGTTCGATGTTTATAATAAATAATATCCTAAATGAAATGAAAAATTTGTTAAATTATAATCCATAGGTAAGAGAAATAGCTCAAGTACACGCTCAAAATATTACGTTTCATTTTTATTTTTATTTTTTTCTTATAAAAAACGTAAGCTTTAGACATTTTCTATACTTTTTGAAGTGGTTCTGTTTACGTATAAAAAACGATAGATCATTTTTTTTTTTTATTTTTTTTTTTCATAAAATGTAAGCTATAGACATATTTTCTATATCTTATGAAGAAGTGGTTCTATTTATGTATAAAAGACGATAGGTCGAACTGATACATAACTCGTTTTAAATTCAAAGTCAGCTAAATTTCTACTGAATAAGTAAGTGGTATTTAATCATCTAAATACCTGAAATATTGAGTGGAGATTAAAATAAAAAAAAAAAATAAAAATTATTGAAAATTATTTTATTTTGGATAATATATTAAGAGTAATGCTTCATTAATAAAGAATAAATGTAGGTACCTTTTTCCCCACTTCAATTTGTTTTAAGCTTGATTCTGGAAAATAATGAATTTTATAGGAATCAGGTGAGCACTTATAATATCTCTCTTGGTATTTTCATCATAGAGTTTTAAGAAAATATATATTCACGGTCTTAGTTTTTCATCTATGCTTTGCTATAATGTTAAATAACCGTATTTTATGGTTCATTTGGCAGAAAATGATACTATTCGAGTCAACATATAAATTCCCAGACTCCACTCATATAATTTAATAATGGAAATGAATACAAGATTACAAGCCATTTGAAATATCTTCGTGTGTATAATGGAAACGGGCGTATGCATAGGAATAATAATAATAATGATAATTTGTTAACATTTTCGGGTATCTTGTTCAAATCACCATCGAAAAGACCATCACTAGGTAGATGGTTGATGTTAAAGGATAGATATGATAATTTGTATTATCATACACAATATATCTAAAGATGTTTTTGTTTATTATTATTATTATTATTATGATTATTATTCCTACTGTAAATTATATAAGTATAAACCCTTAAATTAACATTATTCAGTGAAAATTATGTGATGAGCTTTCAGTTTTGAAATTAGAAATATATTTTAGGCGATTATCCCGCATTTATTGCTTGAATTTTAGAGTAAAAATAACAAAAACAAACATTTTATACTAAAAAAGTTTTTTTCGATCCCTCGAAGGAGGTAATATGAGGAAAAGTTGTGTCTCTAAAAATAAATTGGGGTTGGAACATGGAACTTTTTTTTGTATAATAAAACGTTCACAAGTTATTTCAATTAATTCTATAATTTAGACGATAAAGCTAGACAATATCTACTAATGTGGGATAACCGCCTTACATTATAATTAATAATTTAAAGCACTTTATATAAAAGAATTAAAGAAGTTCCCTGTCATTGGCAACTTACATACTAACAGTGTGTGTGTATTCACAAAAAGAAAGTGAAATAAAGTTTAACTTTTATTTTAAGGTTAATGGCAGTGAATTCTGCAAAAAAAAAGTGGTTAATTGAACAAAATTTCAATTTTTAAACTAGAATTTCTTTTTATCGAAATTAAAATTATTTAAATCATTCGCGAGTGGCGTAAATTATAATGTACATTAAAATTAAATGTAATTTTAACGCAAAATATGAATGAAAACAAATGTGAATATCTACTAAAATTTGTTAAATCATTCTTCCTCTCTATTATATATAAAAGTTATTATGAAAATACGTGATAAAATTTATTTAATTAGCTTGATTTTTTGATTTATTTTTCGACTACCCAAATTAATTCGCCTACGAAACAGTTAAAAATGATTTATGTTTTTGTTGAATTATAATTTTTATTTTCAAAACAAAATAAAAAAAATTGCAAAATTATTTGCAATATCTGTGTTCTCAGTGTTTATTTCTTTACATGCAATCTAGTAAGTACTAATATTTCAGGTTTCTCAATGTCGACTGAAATTTGGTTACGAGTTACGACGTCAAATACCGTAATTCATAATTTTCAAGAATAACCAATTATCAAAATAATGAGTAACCTTAAATAATAAATAAATAAATGAGCAATAACATTACGCCCATTTACGCAATAAATAAAAAAAAAACTAAATAAAACCAATAATTTAGCAGAAAGCAAAACAAAAAATAAATAAATAATAATAATAATAAAATGAATAAAGAAAAGAAAATAAATGCCTAAAAAATGTCTTTTATAAACGAAAATTCTTTACAGCACACCCTAAGGGACCAGATTCTTTTATTTTTATTTGACCAAATTGACCTTCGATGAAACAAAATGCTTTTTTCATTATTTTCTCCGATGAAAAGATGGTACGGTACCACCGTACCACCGAATTGAACGTAAAGAAATTGGAACAGATATACTTATATTTCGTTTGTATGATGATAGACGGATAATGTGTGTATTATAAAATGAGTAAAAGTATATATATGGGAATTCAATATCAAATTCATGGATGATATGGAGGGTTATCTGTATTTATTATAATATTATACAGTGGAAATTCCAACAGCTACAAGAATATAATTACTCGAAGCGCATATAATAAAGAAACAGGAGATATTTTCCTGATTGTGTTTAAGGTAGGCGATATATTTTAAATTCAATACACGTAACTGTACAAAATTTCTTTTCACTTGGATAGACATTACAATATATTTTTAGTTAAGGACAAGACCGTTATAGACTTGTGTAAATAAAAGTGAGTAGCCATAAGTTTCTATCCAATAAAGAAAAATAAAAAAATGTTAAATTTGAACAAATCTAAAATCAACATTGAAACTGATTGTTCGTTATAGAAACTCAAGAAAAACTACTTAAACTATTGAAACAAGATGTCGAGTTCGTTGCTCGACCTCACTTCATTCTACATGAAAAACTTTCCAATAATTATTTAAACCTAGATAATGGAAAAAAATCACATGCGGCTCCGACTATTTGGATGCTTAGAAATATTTTTATTTAGAACGAATAAATAAAAATAAAAGAAAGGAAAACCAGAATAATGATCAATTTTTTTTTTCTGCTTGGAGCTTTCACAAAGAGCTTTATTCTTCTTTCTTTCTTTCTTTCTTATTTTTATTTTTTTTTTTTTTTTATTACATGTCGATGTTTATGGAATTTAATAATAAAAATAAAGAAATATAAATGAAAAGAAATATTTGAGAATATGGAATATGAATGGGACGAGAGATGTATAGCAATATAGAACGTGCATAAGAAACATAAATCATAATGATTATCTATTCTATAATGGACTGAAATTGATACACAACACGTTATTGTAATGATAATTCAAGAGAATATATAATGCAGATGTTGCTACATGTTTACGAAATCATTTACCGCAAATCATTATTCATCAGCCACACTATTGTGTGAAATAAAACACTTTATTTAAATTCAGTAATCGAATTCATTTAAAGTTTAGTTATGTTTCAATAAATCTTTAAATCTATTTGACATTTCCATATTTTCATTTTATGTTTAGTTGGATGGAAATTTGATGTCAAGTAGAACTTTGGGATAGAAAGAAACCAATATTAGAACCATTGAAAGCTATATTTACCAAATCAATTTAAAAGTTAAGTTTTCAATGATTTCAAATACCAACGAAATTCTATAAAATGTTTTTCTATTTTTTTACTTTTTAAATATTGTGACGAGAAAAGTACTATTAAATTTGTATCTGAATTTTACTTCACACATTTGTACGTTCAACTATTCAGAGAACTTGCTACTGAATGCGATTAACTTCGCAATAAAAAATAAAAAGTTATTTCCATAAAAATTAAATAACATTTTTTTTTTATTATTATTATTCTAACGATTCATACGTGAATAAGTGTAGGAATAATATTAAAACTTTTGAACAATATCTTATAAGTATGTGCTTGAAGCAAACATATATAGCTTGGGTACTTTTGTAAAAACTTTTCAATTTTATATGTAATCATGAAATATATGATTGCATGGCTTAAACATTGTAGTCGTGATTTACCTATTTTGCATTTAATGCATATTATTAAATTACAATATTATAATAGGTGTAAAATGCAAATGATTTCTATTTCTCTGAGAAATCACGAATTTCGTCACGCAATGTTTTTCTAAATTTTTTTTTTTTTTTTGGTTTGTATATAGGAAGGCAGAAGGATACATAAAAATCATGTTAACTTAATAATGTTGGAAAAAATATTAATTTCCTATGTGGTTTTAAATTGTAGCAAATGAGAGTTCGTTGGCATTATAGACACGTTTGTCGGCCAAAGGAAAAATGATTTATTCAATAAACATTAAATTTCAGTGTCTTATAGTTTTAATGCACCCGGATATGAGCAGTAGTGAAGGGTGAAAAATTGTATTCAGCGAGAATGTAGAAAGTGTTTTCGTTGTTATACATTTTATTATAGACACAATTTATTTATTATTTATTTATTTATTTTCTGGATTAGCAGATCAACGGATGTTTAGAATGATTCTAATTATAAGTTGTTGAAGAGTTCAATATGACGACGGAGATTGGTATTAGATAAATGTTTTTTGTAATTCATCATAGAATTTTCATTTAAGTATTATTCAAACATTATTTATTTTTATTTTCATTTTTAATTAGCAGAGGTTTTAGCGACGCGCGCTGTAGCGTCAACTATCTACTAAATCAATATTTGAAAATTTTAAATGGTAAAGAAATTCTCCTTAAGGATTATTACAATTAGAAATTAATATTTTAATATTTTCTTCATACAAGTTTACTCGATTTGTATAATAAATTATTGCTCCGTAATTTGTATTGAATGAATTTGGAATGAATTTGGAATGCTAGAACTAAAATAACAGGAATTATTATTACTCATGACGCCTGCCACCCTGCCACCCTGCCATAATAATAATTTGACTTCTAGAAAAATTTATATAAAAACAAAAAAAGAAGCAAAATGCTTTGCGACAAATAACAAATGACATAATTATAATTATTAAAACTGAAGTGTGAGGTGCGACTGAAATATAAAAATAAACTTTGTCCAGTACCTAAATGCATATGAATTGCAGAGAAAAACGGAAATGAAACATATTTCAATTTTTAATCTTTTTCACCGAATAAAAAAAATAGATGGCAGATAAACTGTACATTATAACCACACATACGAGTACAAGCCGTGCGTGACAAAAATAAGATTTATTATATGAATTGTAAAAGAAATGAAAATATTTCAGTCATGCCAACAATTTCATAAATAATTGAAAAATAGAAAAAAAAAACGAAAACTAATAACAAAAAAAAAAATTCATTGAAAAATATATTTTTCTTTACTATTTTTGCATGTCCAGCATTTTTGTATTCCATTTAATAATTACATTCATTATCAAATTAATGAATAATAAATTAATTGAGTGTATGGCGAACAATTAGTGACTTGTACGCAAGTAAGTGAAAAATAATAATACAATTGGGTAAAAAAAAAAATAAAAAAAAATACTGAAAAGGTAATATGAAATAGTGAATAAACTACTTATAGTTTTTCCAATTTATAAATATAACAAAACTATTGAAATTCATTGAGATAGAAATCTACTTAATTACATACCTACCATTTTAATCAACTGAGGCCTACGTTACACCATTATAAAAGCCTATTTAAGATTAGATTATGATTAATTGTTTTCTATATTATAATTTTTATTATTTTTTTTTTCTATGTCCCAAAACACGATTATTAAGGCATTTACACTTCATAACAAACACTGTTGCTCAATAGGGTCTGCCGGTGAATTCTCTTTAGTATACGCGTCCTTTTATTAACCGCATATTAAACCATTTATCAAAATATGAAGAAAAAAAAAAAGAAAAAGAAAAAAGAACGAAACAAAACAAAAATAGAAAAATGTACCCATTTAGCGATATTGAATAAAATAATAATAAATGAGTTTTGCATGATTAACTTGCTTAAATTGTTATTCAATTCAGTATTTGATAAATTAAAAAAAAAAAAAAAAAAAAAGAATGAAGAAAATTCCCTGTGAACCGGAAAACATTAAAAGGTTCATTTATTTTTCAATAAAGTATTTGAAATAGATTTTTTTTTTTTTTATGAACTTTAACTTATAAATTGGCAGCATATAAAAAACAATCCACTCAAATTATGACAGAAAACACTCTTAAAAGAACGCAACATATAAAAATTATGATCGATTTATAGACAAATAATAAATAATAAATGTGGTAATTAGTCATTTTGCTTGATAAATTATGTTTACGCAACTTAGGTCGGTATTTATTACAAGGGATGTTGAAAATTAATGGCATTTTTTTATTTTCCTCATTTAGATTAACAAAAATAAAAGTGAAGGAATTTCTCTTAATTATTTTTTTCTTTTTTGAGGTCAACCAAAGCAAATCATTTAAATAGATTTATTTATAACCATTCGTATTTTGGCAACCAAAAACAGACCTTTCAATATTGAATTATTTAGATATATACTAATAATAATAATAATCCTAAATAAATAGAAATTCAAGATACCATCGTCAGATCCAATAGAATATTAGTTTTTTTTTCTTTTTAGACAGGCTGATTCAACAAAAAAAAAAAAAAAGATAAAAAAACATAAGTATTTATAATTCATTTTTATGCTAATAAAAATTCATTGTTCGGTATATTTATTTCTCTAAGTTTTATTCGGTTGTATTAAACGCACCTGAGAAATCGGTATATACACATTGGAAAATATGAATATTTCAGTATAAAATCAATACATCCACGTGTAAATATTATTCATCGTCAGCAATAAATGTACATAAATTAAATACCTTAATTTTAACTTAATTCCTCTTCCATAATGCCTACGCTAAAATTTAAAATATATATGGAGTAAAATATATATGGAGTAAAATATATATGGAGGAAATTATATGGAGTAGAGGTTTAACAACGACAAGAATGAAACAAACAAAACGAAAAAAAAAAAACAAAACAAAACAAAACAAAACAAAAATAATAAAATAAAATTATATATTGGATGGGCATTATCTAGTCGTAATATTTTGTGTATTATACACGACATTATTATGTTAATAAGTTTTGTTCTTACTTTGGCCCCAAGATGCAGGTATATTAAAAACTTTTGATTTATTTCATCATCATACTTGCTTTTATACTCAACGAAACATTTTATTATCCGAACATTGAATAAATTCTCATTAGAATTAGATGAATGTGAAAAATTTATACAGCACAGGGTACAGCTCTCACAGCCATAGATAGAAAATATGAAAAAGATTTATATTATAGCGGTGCAAAATACAACAGCAAGTTTATGGTAAATGATGGAAAATTGTGCGTCATGTAAATTGCCTTCTTTTGAAATGAAAGCCGGATATAAAAGAATATTTAGGTTTCTGTGGTGAACCTTGTGAGACTTAGAGAAGATAATACCGCAATACTACGCAGTTTAAACACCATCGTTTTTTTTTTTAATTTTATTTTCTTGTTAAATATGAAGCAAAAATCAAATATAAGTACAAGGAGTTTTGTGCTATAGAAACTGAAACTTTTTTTTTTTACCAAAAAGATAAAATAAAGCAAGACAATATTTTTAAAAGTACCGTCCTAAGTAGTGAATTTCCTTGCGATGAGAAAATTAAAAAAAAGAAAAAAAAATTAAATCCCATAGCATCAAATATAGAATTTACAGAATAAAATGGTCGTTTATTTCTTTGAATATAAATATATATATATATTGTACAACTCACTGAGAATCCCTTAGCTAATATGTATATAGATTTAAATTTCTAAAATTTCAAATTGAATCCACTTTAAAAACTGTCCCGATGGCATTTTGTATTTGTACATTTAACCATTATGGTGATCCAAACTTGTAATCAGTTTTCCATATCATTAAATTTTGCAGCAGCGATTTCACTTTAACATAAGTTAACGGACTAAATTTATATTAACTACGGAATTTTTTTTAAGCACAATAAAGCTGAGAAAATGGCTCTTTGACTCTCGACTATAATATACAAACATATACTTAAGGTAGATTTAAATTTATGAAAACGGTAGTACTGGCCTCAGGCTCAGGATTTAAAATGGGAGAGTCTTTGATAAATTAAAACCAGAAAATATTATATTTAAGACAAGTAAAAAAAAATTATTCTGCGAATTAAAAGAACGAAAGATAAATTAAAAATAATAACAGTAATTTTTTTAATCTTTATATTTTTTTTTTCTCTTTGTAAGCAACAAATTTATATATTTTTTTTCTATGTCCAAAAATTTGCTTGATTTTCAACAATAAAGAGGAAAGAAAATCTTTTTTATAAGAAATTTAAGGTTTATACGTATAAAAAACACAGGTGAAGAAATGCTTATCTATTTCTGATTAAATATTTCAGTGAAGCTTTAAAAGGAAAGAACAAAAAAAAAACTGAACTTGACTCTTTAAAACCAAGAAAAATTAATTTTTGATTTATTTTCTAACATTTTCTTTTTCTCTCATTACTTTAATTTTCCATTGCTTATATATTTCAGCTTCATCAATTTGCAAGAAACAGTTTGTGTCAACACAGGCAAAAAATATATGTACACAAAATATTGTATAAAAACAATGGGATGGAAATACTGCAGGCACATCACATTATTATAAAATGTCGTTGTTCTGAATTAACATTTCAAAAGTAAAACAGATCCCAAGTGAATTTTATTATGTTAAATATTGCTAATCCTCAAAACCATAAAGCGTTAATAAATCTTTGTTTCAACAATTAATAAAATTCAATGTCTACGAAATACAAGCAGTTACCATTCAATATTAGTCTGATGTTTACTTATTAAAAAAGAAAAAAAAGATTTCAAATTGAAGCGGCATTGGGTTTTTTGTGCAAGGAACGTTTATTGGTCTCGAAAATTTTAATCACGTTTAAGGTTATTGGCAAAATCCGTTAGAATTATATCGTTGAATGCTTTGTTTCAACTTAAATTTTTTTTTTAAAAAAATGTCACTGTTATTGTAAAGCTAATATTACTTTTAATGAGTATTTATTATATTAATTATTTTAGTTACTTGAATTGAAATGTTTCTTAATTTTCTATTCTTTAATCTATCTTAAAATTACTTTTCCTAAATAAGCAATTTTCACTAATTGCCACTTTACACAATATTCAATTTTAAATATTCAAATTCTAAAATAATACATATGGTTTTTGTGCAAAAGAATTAATAACATTGTCAGACGGTAATATTGACAGACACCAAAAGGTATTTGCATAAACAAACTAAAACCAGTTAAATGTTGTTTATTAATTTAATTTTGTTGTCAACTCTAAATTTTCACAATGTGCATCCATTCCATAAAAAGACGATCATCCATTCACATCGATTTTTCTCTAATTTGATTATATATGCGTGATCATTATTAACTATAGTCACATAATTAATTCTGTTTCTGATTTTGATTAATTCTGATGATCATCAAATATGTTAAAATATTTTATTTTATAAGCTTGCACCCAGTAAGGTTTTATAATCGATTCACAGAGATATGAACTTCTGAAGTCACCAAAATGTTAAAAATATATTATAATTTCAATCCTCTTTATTTTTTAAACGCGGAGCAGTTTATCCAAATAAAACAAACAAATTGTCTGTTTATTTTCGATTAAAAACAGAATGACTGAAATCCGGGAGCGTCGATGTGAATTTCTTACAATTTTGATCGTTTTCATATGGAATGGATGAATGTAATTAGCAATGATGTATAAATTAAAGTCAATTAGCATTGGCGCTCTATTTAAATGACGCTGATTATTTTGTAAAGGAATAGAGTATGAAGTGGAAACTATATATGAATTAAAGTGAATTAAACTTTTAAGTTTACTGTAATAATTTGTGATATTGAGTATTTGGTTCATTTAACACTTACACAACTTGCAAATCTAATAAAAATAATTATAAATATCCAACAAATTAATATAAATATTGCAATCGAACAAGACAATTTATACTTAGTTGATTTGGAAATGATTTCTTAAAGGAATTTTAAGACTATATACAATCTTTAAATGTCTTATGAATAATTTTAGAATTGCAATTTAAAAAATTGAAATAAAATGATTTATGGAACCATTTATTTTAAAAATTATATGCAAAAAACTTCATTTTTGTGAAATTTTTGAAATAATACTTAAAATCATTTATGATTTGCAAATATTTAAGGAAATCATTTTAAAAAATGTATTTTAAAATTTTCATTAATAAACGTTTTTTTTTTTTTTTGGCAATTTTAAAATTATTGATGGATATTCTTTTTTTGTGGTGAATATTTCATAATGATTTTTTTCTTTTAAGAATATAAACTATTTTCAAAGAATGTGAAACATTCATAAACACAAAGTATGAACGCCAGAAGTATTAGAAAATTCTTTTTCTTTGTTGGAAAATTACTATATTTTATAAGTGGTTTAGAAATCGTCTATATAGATCCTTAAACTATTTATGAACGATTTATAACTTGTAAGCAGTAGACTTAAATTTAAATGATTTATAAATCATTTTCAATTTATTTTATGCGATATGAGAAATTATTTTTTTCTGATGAGCTGATGGTGTACGTGTTTACAGAATTGATAATTCATCAAAATATAAAGATATAATAAACTATACATAATAAAATAATGCCATTGATAATAAACCAATATTCTACTAAATTGGTAATTGCAAATATACAATTGATGCATGACTGCGTGTGTTCATATAAATCAGCATATATTTGCATGTTCTGTTTAAAAAATGATTTTTATTCTATATTTTATTGGAACAGCGAAACAAATAATATCATTATAATAACAAAAATATCGATCTAAAATGACATTCTTTCTAAATATAGATATACAATATACATACTATATACATTTACATATATTACATATGTGCAATATATATGTTTTGTTTAATATCAACTATTCTATTTTTTTATCAAAATAAATATCTGTAAGGAATATTAAATTTGTATTTGAAAATAAAAATTGCTTTAAATTTTATGTTTGCAACCAAATAAATATATATGTATTTATCTCTATTGCTATTTCCAGCGATGCACTTTTATTAAGAACAGAAATAAATTGAATATCTAATATGAGTAACATTCTTGACGAAAACGATGTGTTTTATTTTTTATTTTTTTTCTTATTTATTATACCTGCAAGCCTTATTTATGATTCATGTACATTTTTATTCAAACATAATAATAAAAGGCAAAGATTCCAAGAATGTTATGTTAACAATGCATTTTATATTCAGTGAACAGCAAATAATAAATCTTAATAATTTTTTTAGCTGCTACAATTTCAGTTTTTTCTCATTCATAATAACAAACACCTATTATACCATGAATACTTAAAAAAAAAGAAAAAGAAGAAGAATGTTGCGCTTATATCAGCAAATATTTTATGCGATATCATATCGGAACCATCATTACTACGTTTAATATTATGTATAAAAAGTTATTCGGGTTCCTAAAGTAATACTCACAATTCTTAAAAAGCAATTTGAAAAGTGGCACTTTTGGTAACAATTCGAGCATTCACACAAAATAACAATATTTTTCTTATTCATTCTGATGGAGAATGAAAAAAAAAAAGAAGTCAAAATTTACAAGCTAAGCATTCCTTATAAAGAAGACACTTATATCAATAAGTAAAATGGTGCTCACAAAAACTCATACCTTATAGGCTTTAGGCTATAACACGATCGTGATATGACAAAAGAAAATGTATGATTCCACTTA
Source organism: Catotricha subobsoleta (assembly GCA_011634745.2). Lineage (NCBI taxonomy): Eukaryota > Metazoa > Arthropoda > Insecta > Diptera > Cecidomyiidae > Catotricha > Catotricha subobsoleta. The sequence goes on from JAABKK020060508.1 coordinate 27,661, forward strand.
AAACACCATTTATATGATTTCTATATTCTGATTATAAATTTTGTGTTTCTTTTCATTTTTTTTTTTTGTTGGTTACCACACCACGACTGTTATTACGCTATGGAAATGGAAGCAAGTCACAAACACACAAAACGAAAACGAAAAAGAAACAGATAATATGTATAGTAAGTATTTACCATTTTGAGCAAATTTTATTGCACACTAAAAATTCATAATACCTACCAAAAGTTTGTGTTCGTCGACAAAGTATCAGAAAGAAATAATACAGAAAGAAAAAAAAAACCAAAAAATGAAAGAAATGTAAAAGAAAGGCATCACAAAAGTAATAATCTAATATAATAAGAGGTATAGGACAACTCAACCCAAAAAAGCTTTGCGAATGTTTCTATAAAGATTGAACAGTTGAACGGTTCGTGATTTGAATTTCGTGTTTGATATTAAAATAAAAAAATTCTCTTATATTTTTTTTCTTTTGTTTTTTGCTTTTTGTTTTTTTTTTTTTGTTTTTTCGTTGGTTAATCTCGCGGGAAAATGTTTGGGATTGCAATAGCCTTTTATTCAACCAAATACATTTAAATTGAACAATTTTTATTTACTGTGTGAATAATATTTATTCCTGAATAAATGAACAGAAACAAAGTTTTTTGTCTATATGTATATTGAAACTAATCGAATAAAGTGCCTATATACATAAATGGAAAATTTATACCTTGCATCACTTGAGAATTTACTCTACATAAACCAAAATATTAATGATTTTTTTTTTCTATACATTTACGGTTTTGCGGTTTGAATTAAAATTGTCAGTTGTTTGATGTGGATAATTGATCGGGGAATTAGGAAAAAATCCAATATTTAAATAAGTACTTAGCAATAAAACAAAACATTTCAAGCTAAAGTTTCCATGTTTTATTTAGAAGATTTATGTTAATTTATTTTATAAAGAATATTTTCATATATCAATTTTCATCAATTTTCATTGAGACTTTTACACTTTTATCCAAACAAACTGCCAATGGATTGGTAAATGACTTCATTTCTGTTAGGAAGAAAAAAATCGATATAGTAAATTAACAGTTTACATTCCACTCGTTATTTTCTCTTTGCTCTTTTCATAGTTACTTGATATTGAAATTTGTTAATGAAAATTACGAAGAGACCGAAAAGAACGAAATACACATCGAATAAAGCACATTTATGCTAAGCTTTCATAGATATGTGTTGTTCAGAAAAAAAAATCTTAATAAAATATTTTTTTTGCGAGAGCATCTAACTGCACTTGAGGAATATTTGCTAACATTTCCATTACAAACTAAAATTTATCATATTATAAAATACCAGAAAGAGCATTGAATTTGAATTGATCACAAATCTTTTCGTTAGCGAAACTACAATTCTGCATTATTGAGTGATGCGGTTTTATTATGTTAATTTATTTCAAGTATATGTGATTTCAAATAGTTAATAAAATACGTCTGTGTTTCATATACTTCGAAAGTATTTTAAACATTTTGATTCTAGATGGGTGTAAAAATAAAATTTAACCAACCACCTTCATTAAAACGAAAAATCATTATGGTAAACGACTAAATGACAATAAAACTAGCACTTATACTTCCGTTAAAATCATATACTGTAAAATTGTCTCATTTTATTGCATCAATTTCCATTTTCATGCTGTACAATTTTTTTTTTTTTTTTTTTCATTTTATTAGAAAACTATGGCTATTGTCGTAAGTATTAAAAATTGTACGCGCGAAAAATAGCAATGAACAAATGAAAACATAATATTTTATAGCTTTTGGTATAGTGCCGATAAAATAAATGATTATAGAATAGCAATACCGATTACCACACGCTTCCAGGAAAGAAAAGAAATGTTGGAAGTTTTTTCTTCTTTTTTTTTTTCTTTTTTATTGCAAAATATATAAAATAAAAGGCATTATTTTTACAACCTATTCACCGCAACGGAAACTTTTCATTTTTATTGCGATCTCCTCCGCTACATAAACATTTAGAGTATTAATGCAGGTAAAGGAAAAGCTAAACCTAAACTTAGCTTTTTATTTACTAAAAGAAAGAGTTATAATTTGTGTGATGTATTTTCATGTGAAAAGTAAAATGTGGTATAAAAATATATAATAAATA
>JAABKK020060519.1:0-32783 GCA_011634745.2 Catotricha subobsoleta
AAAAAAAAAAAAAAAAAAAAAAAAAAAAAAAAAAAAAAAAAAAAAAAAAGAAAAAAAAAAAAAAAAAAAAAAAAAAACAAAAAAAAAAAAAAAAAAAATCTCAAATCAATACTTGATTTTTTTCAAAATTCGCAGAATTTCTCAAAAATGAAGTAAAAAACATGATAATAGAAATTATTTAAATTCGGATTATTGCTAAGGAAAATAATGATTTTATATACAGTTATTACCTAATTTAGTTTACGTTAAATGTAAATAAGAAATATTCATACACCACTAAACGATTTTCGTGTACCTATTTATTATATTCACATAATACTAATCGCAAAATTCAAAGAGGGATAATTTTAAAATCCTTTTTATGCTGCAATTCCTTATTCATAATGTTATAGAAAAAAAACAGAAAGAGAAGCTTGATAAATTTTTAAAGAGAAATTATTTCATTCAACATCCAAATTTTACACATTTTTTTCAGGTCTCTCGTCAGTCGGTTTTAGCGTACATATGAGAAAGGTTTTGTATTTTGCTGATGGAAGCATTATACCAAAAACAATTAACGTGAATTTATTTCATAAGATCAACCAAAAATTAATTAATTAATATTTCATATTTCCGTTTTATGTGATTTTGTTTTTGACATTCTTAAAATTGCAATTAGAAAGTAATTAAACGAAAAAGAAATGTTTGATAAGGATTTTCTGTTTTTTTTTTTTTAGCTTTTACTTGTAGTTGTAGGTATAAGGATTATTGATAAAACATTTTTGACTTAGAGTGATTTTAGTTTGATTTTTTTAATAAACATTTATTACTGAGACTGAGTTATTTTAAGAAAGCATATAATAAATAGGAATACAAATTTAGAAATATGTTCAGCTTTTAAAAATTTGCATGTAATAAATTTCTAAATGTTTTACTTATTTAATGTTTTAATAAAAAAGCAATATTTCTTGTAAGTTTGAAAATTCACGAAAATAGTTTAAATAAACAGAAAAATGGCTTAAATGGCTATCTATCATTCATAAGAAAAAACTTTATTTCTATAAATATCACTTGTGAATGAATTACAAATCTTGATATTGCTATCGTTCACACGTTTTCCAACATAATTAATTTCATATCTACTCTGAAAAACATAATAGTAATATTTAAAAACATCAAAAATGTTTAAAAATTAAATTAATTAACATTTAAGAAATTTGAAAATTACACAAATACACAAATTAACGTATAAAGCCGTCACACTTTTAGCACAAGTTTTATCTGTACTAGGGGGTTTTGATTTTGTATGAAATTTTTTTTTTTCTTGATTTTTGCAAATGCAGGAGAAGCACCCTTATGAAATTTTGAATAAAATGAAAACTTCAAGATCGTGTTGAGGGGGTCAAATATGGATCGATTTTTCTAAAAATTCGTATTTAACTATTACTTTCCATTTGAAATAAAAAATTTGCCCTGCATTTGAAAAAATCAAGAAAAAAAAATTTCAGAACGCCCTAATCTGTACATGCATTATAATATGTGCGATGATTTGGTTATGAAGGTAAAAGGTATTGCATATAGACACATACAAGTTATTAGTTATTCATCTAATTATACCCGACTTGTTTTATCATATTATATGTTGGCTTTATCTATCAACATTTTGTGTTGATAATATCTGTCTATACTGGAATAAATTATTATATCTTTAGAAAATTAGAAATTATGTTTCATTCGCAGGTGCTCTTCTTATACGTTTATTATAAAATTGCGAATATCAGTTTAAATAAAATACACACAGAAATGGAAGGTGAAGGTTAATATCAACTTCAGAATAATATCAATCTTAATTTTTCGCTTTTTACCAATATTAATTATTATCTTATTCCATTATCTGTAAATATCATAATTTGCTCGTATGCATATGAATAAATATTTTATTATTAAGAAAGGATATGTAAAGAGTGTGTAAAGTTTAATTCAGCAATATGAAAACTGACATCAATAGCTTAAAATAATATCAAATAGCGTATAATAATTATTCTAAGATATTATGATTGATTCAAATTTTATTGTATATCCTTAGAAACAATAAGTATTCATAAAATTTGTTAAAGTGTAGCACGATTTCTAAATTTGCAAGATATTCTTAGCAATCGTGCTAAACTATAACACATTTAACATGGTTTAAAACATTTAACATGCGTTTCATGAACACTCTTAATTTAAATATAAGTTAACTAGAAACCTTGCTCGCTGCGGCTTCTAGCTCCTGCGGAGTGTTTGCTAATTCCAACGTCCGTAAATTCATGTAATATATAAGTGTTTTAATGATAATAATTTATTTTATATTTTAACATCGCATCTACATCCTTTATGTCCTCATCATCCTCAACATTCTTCTTGAACTGCTACAACATCTACACATCGTTCAAATATCCTATATATCATCAACCTTTTCTACATCTTGTCACAACCTGTCAACATTCTGCACAACCTAAAAATCATTTATTCATGTGAGAGACATTCTCAATTCTCTTCACATCCTGTCACATCCATTCCTATGCTTAACATCCTATCTTGCAAATCCTTCACATCCTCAAAATCCTACAGATCCTTCAAATCCTCATATACGCTTACATTATCTCGTTACATTATCAATATCATGCCAAATCTTCATACATGATTCTCATCCTGAAACATTTTCAATATCATGTATAACCTGTCACTTCATGTCACTTTCAGCTACATCATCAACAACCTCCACATCCTTCACATCAATCACATCATCATTTTTGAAAAAAAAAGTTATTGATTTAACAATGTTGCTAATAAAGAATAATAATTTGTTAATTTCAAGATCTTTATTTTGCTACTGAAAATAGCACAACATATTTGAATATGTTGGTTTCAAAAGCCAACATATAAATTTTGTTTTGGAACCGAAATGTCGCAAGCGTAGTAAGTTATATAACAGTATATAACAGATACTTGCGGTGTTTTGTTTTTAATGCTAGATGGACATTGGACATGTCGACTTTTGAAAACAACACACTCATTTTTAACCTGAGTTTTTTTAAAATTAAGAAAAAAAATAAGACAAGTTACCTGACATATTTTTAAAATATTGTTCATGTTATATTAAAAATATAAAACATTTGAATTTTAGTATGTAATTAGAAAATTTTATTTCTAGACAATTACGTCATCTGTTTAATTAATTATATTTGTGAAGTATATTGATGAAATGTATGACAGATGAAAATCAATAAATCTTTTTTAAAAATAGTTAAATAAATAAAAAATAATTATCACATTTTTGGCTTTTATTTTTAAAATTATGTTTCTGTCAGTTCATAATATCTTAATATCATAGTATCTTAATTTGAGGTAGTTACAAATTATAAAAAAAAAAAATCATTTGAGCTTATACCCTTTTAACAATAATGGAAAATTATTAAGTAACGCATTCACCCGATAAATAATTTCTATAATAAAGTTTTCAGTTATGTAATAATTCTATTTCCATTCATATATAATATATGGTTTAGATTTCATTGAGGTTTCAATAACATGAAATTGTATACTGTTTTCTTCTTACCAGTAAATTTCTAAAGTCCATACAATATTATATAACTTTAACTGCTACAATGCTTTCATTCAAAACATCATATATATATATATATTACATTAGGGTTGTAGAGAAATATGCTTACAAATCGAATATTAAACAATGTTTGAATAAAACCAAATAATAATTTAGTTGAAGTTATGAATTTAATACACATTTTCAATTTATGTATATTCCAATCAGGTAATTTCATATTCATTTACTGTAACTCTAACTATGTACTGTACGATGTTTATTAGGGTGGCAATAAAAAATCGAAATTCGAATTTTTCAGATTACTGAAATGTTCGTATGTGAATTTTCAGCCTTGTAGGTGTTTTCAAGACCGTGCGCAAAATCGACAAACTTTTGATTTTTTGATTTTCACAAAAAACCTTTACCAAAAAAAATCTCACAAAAACATTTTTTTTTGTATGAAACTTTTTTTTTATATGAAAATATGTTTTTTGAAAAAGTTTTTTTACGAGTTGTTGCAAATAATCAGGTGATCATTTTATTGTAAGGGCGTTTTTCGTTTGAGAGTTATCTTGAGATATTTTTACGTACTTTTGCATCATTAGGAAAAAAAATATAAATTCACATACGAACATTTCAGACCAAATCTGATTTTTCTATCAACAGTAATCTGGAAAAGAAAAATTCGAATTTTGATTTTATTCCATACAAAAAATTGCCACCCTAATTTTTCAATATTTAAAAATACATCTCATGTTTTTTTTCCATAAAAGTTCGAAATTATAAATTGTGTGCAGCTTTTAATTTAATTTATTTTTTTTTTTTTTGAAAAACTATTTTTGTGCCTGCTCATACGACCGTTAGAACCTAAGCGCAATATATAGAAATTTCAAATTAATTTACACAAAAAAAAACCACAGTGAAGGCATGGTGAAAACAATAACCACAACCGAATTAATATTTTTATTTTCAAAATTCAATGCGAATGAATTTACCAAAAGAAAATTAGAAAAACAGAGAACTATACCAAATCTCAAATGGGGAGAGAGATAAACAGAGTTGAGAATTATATTATTTCATAGGAAAAATTATGAGCACTTGCAGGCATATGAAATGTTTGTATATAAATCAGTTGAGAATGAGACCGGTTCAAGTATAGACGTGTATGATTCTATATTTAATAATAAAATATTATATATATAAAAAATTAAAAAAAAAAAAAACGGTGTGAGATAAGGCAGTTTATATATGGTGTTGACAAATTGAAATAAAATAAGAAAGTACGAATTATATATTTTAAAAAGAGAAAAATAAAGATGAAAATTAGTGCTTAGAACTATTTTTTATTTATGTCGATTTTTTTAAAAAAATATGTTTTAGAAAGTACAAATCAAATAATTGTGTAAGTCTAACAAAAATTGTACCGGTCCAATATTTTGAATTCAATTAAGAATTCCTCAAATATGTATTTCACAAACAAAAGTAAATAAGTTAATGACTACATAAAATACTACGTAGTTACTTAACAAATATTGAGAAACGAGAACCTAAATTAATTATAGAATATAATAATCAGTGCAAGTGATAAGAATAATTGTGCTTTTTGTTGAATTGAATTTTAAAGAAATTACTCATTCATATCACTTCAATTTTTTTTTATTATTTTAGTTTATTATTGTTTAGTTATTATAAAGAAAATATACTTAGTTTGTGCTAAATAAAAATGATTTGAAAACATTATATTCTTTCAATAAAATAATATTGAGTAAAAAGGGGCAAAAAATAATTATAAATATGTTGTTCGATATATTCAATCAATTATTTGGTCAATCATTGTCATCATGCAAAAAAAATGATACCGTTACAACAACCATTATCAGTCCTAACGATGTTGACAATATTATTATGTCAACAACAAATGATGTGGATCGAAATAAACTACCATCACAGTCATCATCAATAATGTCAAAATGTAGCAGCAACAATTGTAAAAATATTAATCGTGTGAATCAAAAATTTAATGAAATATCATTTTTTAGTATTTATATATTGTTTGCATCGCTATTTATTTGCATTTTAACCATAGCCATATTATTATTGACATATGTAAATAGAGTGACTGATATAAAACAATTACGTGACAATTTAAAAAATGACTTTATCATTAAAAGTGATATAAAATATATTGTTCAAAATGTGCTAAAGGATTTAAGAGATGATAATTTTCTGATACTTAGTGACAGGTAGCGTTTATATTTATTCGATAATTTAATAGCTCTTTAAATGTTTATTAATCATTTTTTTTTTGTTGTTTTTTTTTATTTCGATGATGAGATAGCGTTTCATTTGAATTCCTCTATTTCAATAAATTACTTACCTTTAGCTTTTATAAGCCCTCTACGAAAGATGGGGATTTTTTTTTTCGTATTGAAAGTAGAAACGTAAAATATTTCATAGATTTATGTTTAAAAATACATCCAAACAAATAAAAATATTTCTAGAAAATAATAAGTATGGATTTTTTTGTTTGTAATAAATAACTACTTTTTATTCAAAAAAAAAAAAAATATATATCATCTTTTGAAAAAAAATCTTCTTAGATAATAGATGATCACCAACAAACATAAATAGTTTAAGATCAGACCTGTAGCGTGAGTGATATAACAGGAGGGGCCGAATGAGGCCTGGGTAGGTCTAAATTTAAAAAAATAAATTTAAAAAGTGAATATAAGATATATCGCGAAAAAAACCGCGCTATATGCAAATCGTATTTTTGCCTAGGGGGGGGGGTAAAAAAGTTCGTCAGGGGGGCAATGCCCTCTCGTGCCACCCCACCCTACAGGCCTATCGTATTTTTGCCTAGGGGGGGCAAAAAAGTTCATCAGGGGGGGCAATGCCTTCGCGTGCTACCCTACGCTACAGGCCTGTTTAAGATGATCATCTTTCATTTCATCTAAAGATGATTTTAGATATCTCTGAGATGAAAAACAATTAAAAAAAAATCATCTGAACGAACATTGTTCTTAATGCAACTGTTATATTCCTTTAAAGTTCTATTTCGTTTTATTTTATTTTTCAAATGACAATCAATACCTTATTTTTAATGTATTATTAGTAAACAACGGCAATATCCGTTTAACCATATTTCCCCATTTCAAATTAGATTTAAAAATAAAAAATTTCAACTGATCCCAAATGGTCAAAATATTTCATAAGTTGTTTGGGTCAATCATAATAAATTCTAAGTATGCTATTTTCATGACATGATAAGTTATTTCTTATGTGTGTATGTCGATATGTGCACATATTATACCCATTCATGTCAATAATCATAAAAATAAAAATAAAGTTGTAAGAAAAGAAAAAAGAAAAGAAAAATAATAATAATAATAATAATAATATATAAACCACAAACCATCATCCATATATGTACAATCTGATAAACATTATACCTACTTTACTTACGAATATAAAAAGACAAAAATACCTATGAAATGGAATAGATAGAAAAATCAAATAATAAAATGGTAAACTTTTTTTTCACAACTTTTATTGAGATGAAGATATATGTTTCATTACATATATATAAAACTATATTTATATATATATAGTAGTTCCTATATAGTAGCAGTATATGATACGTATTTTATAGAATAGCCTATGATGAGGACTTTCAGCCCTATAAAAAAAAAAAGAACAAAAGAAAATTAAGAAATAATAGACCACATTATGTATAAAATACATTTATGAAAACAACCTATATTTGCATTCATCTATAAATTATATGGGGCGAAGAATTTAGAATATGAATCTATGGGTCATGCAGATATTAAATATTTCCTATACCCGCCAATATTTCATATTAAATATCGAAAAAGAAAAAAAACGAAATAAATAAATAAATAAAGAAACAATTTTAGAAATATTCTGAAACCATATTAGAGTTTTTTTTTTTTTTTTTGAAAAATAATATGGCAATATATAAAACTCTTACATTTTGGTTCTTGTCATTTACATGATAAAGCAAAATTTAAATTTTATTTATTTTTTATCCGTAACCATGCTGTGAGAAATTGCAAAGCAATATATTAACCAAGTGTTACGATTCGTTTAAATGATTTTTTTTTTTTTCAGATATTTTCGATAGAAACAATACTAGAAATTCTATACGGAAATGAAAATTGTTTATTTATTGAAAATGTTTATTTTGAAATCGTTTTATTAATATTTGGATTTTCGTAATTTAGTATAAACGCAATACTAAAAATTGATTCTTTGTCAATCATAGATTATTTAATTTTTATTTTGTCGGTTTATTTTTTATTATGTTATATTGTAATATATTTGTTCAAACGTATCGAAATCCTTGCGATTCTATGCTGTGGTGAACAACTATAATTTTCACATAAATAACTTTTTAAGAAAAACCCATTTCAATATCTTATTATAATTACAGGCACTGGTTTATCTAAACATCCTACTTTTAAAAAAAACATACCGAACAAATAATAGTTCTTCAATAAAAATTGTTTTGTATGTTTACTCCTAATTCCATATTAAAAAAAAAAAAAAAAAATGATTTGATTTCGTTACGCACTATTAAATAAGAAAAATTGTTTGCCTCATTTCTCTCACAGTCATACTTTCAGTTTTACAACTACAACATAATATATAATGGTTCATATAATGTATTACCATCCCAAATGCCAACCTAAACTGGATAAAAGATGAAAATTTTTTTTTTTTGTCAAATAAAAATCTCTATCAACATTGCTATTTCATAATAATAATGGCAATCACCCTTCACATATCAAAGAACGATATTTTTATCATCATCGGCATCTTAATAAAAGCCATCATATTTTCTTCTTTTTTTTTTTCGTTTTCTTCTCACATTGCCATCTTATTTATTATCAATCTTATATCAAGGAATGGTTAAGGTGTATTATTATTTTTCTGAATATGTACGAGTACTACTCGAAATACGATCATAATCCGAACAATTTATTTAACAAATATGTATACTGTATATATAAAAAAAAAAAGTATAAACAGATTTATTTTCTTATTTTATTTTTTTTTTTCTATATGGTATCAATCAAATTGAGTAAATAAACATACTGAAAGAATTTATTATGATTTTATGAAGTCGAAATATTTGTGTAGTATTTGAATGCTTTATTAGATAAAAAAAAATGAAGACGAAATGAAATGTTAACAATGAACTAAGATTTTATTGTAGTAAATATTTGTGCAGATTTTCAATTGGTCAAAAGATATTTATCCGACAGTGATCTTAAACACAGAGATATTAGTGGAAACTAAGAAAAAACTGATTATAGGTAGTTACTATTCATTTTTTGTCACACTTCAAAATAGAGTTACATATAAAATATTTGTTGAATAAAAATAAACGAAAATTTTCTTTTTCTATTTCTATATAAATTGAATTAAAGAGTATTTCTCAAATGTTTTAAAAATCTTTCCATTCAATTTTTAAATTGTACAGATTATTTTGTACATAATTGATATTTTTATATTTATGGACAATCAGAGACAAATTTTCTGTACTTTAATAAGAGAAAAATGTATTCAACAAATAAAAATAAATAATTTCTAACATTTAATAGATAATCTTATTTCACCTACCCTATACATTTGGTTTATAAAAACATTCATTAGGCTAAAATTAAAATATCTCACCATCTCTAACCCAAATTCATTTCAATTTCTGAATAACAATCCCAATAACAGCCACATAATCGGCACAATTATGAAGGCAATTTTTTATGAGATTACTATAAATTTCTATTAATCCCTATTATCGTGTCACCATCTATAGCTATATCCGCACATAATTTTCAGATTTTCATTGTTTCCTTTTGCCTTTATATATAAATATTATACTTGTTTATACAGTCCAACATTGCCTTATGCTGATGAAAATATTATACAAACTGATACTGAAACTGAGAGAAAAAAATCACCAATGCTCAGTCTTATGAGAATGAGAGAACGACGTGCTGCAAATATTCTGAATGAAAATATTTTGAGCGATGCACAGAACAATGGTAAGTAAAAATTCTAAAGTAGATATGGGACTTTTTAAAAATTTAATTGATTGTTTTTATATAATTAAAGTAGCAGAACCGTTTTGCTTGAGTGAATTTTAAATTAAAATTTATAATAATAAAAGTTTTTAAAACTACTTCACGTAATTAGGAATTCTTTTTTAAAAAAGTTTACTCTATATATTTTTTTTTATTTGTACCTTTTCCCTTGCATTTGATTTTAATTTTATTTATATTTTTTCAAATAATTTTTTTTTTTGGAACTAGTTCAACAGTCTTTTGTGGATTTTTTTAATCCAAAGATACGAAGAGAACTTGAGAGAAAAGACGAAGAAATTAAAAAGGCGACAGGTTTAAAGGGTGCAGCACCTGGCGGTGATGAATGGGTTTGGTTAACGAGCTACTCACGTATACCGGTAAGCAATAAAGAATTTATTATTAAACGAATACCATTTAACTGTAAACTATTTTCACTAATTCATTTTCACGAAACATTGTTGTGTTATTTATGTAAAGAAATAATCGCTGTTAACTTTAAACAAACATTAAAAGCAATTTGATTTATTTTATAAATTAGCAACACTAATCATTCATCATAAATTAAACTTTAATATTATTTGTTTATTATAAGTGGTAATTTTAGACAAAAGTTACTAGTTTACAGTAGCTATTTACTATTTTATTATTTGCTAAAGAAGAGACTGCAACAAGTACTTAATTTACTCCCATATATAGTAATTATTAATTAGTTCAAGTATTATAAACAAAATATTTGAAATTCGTTTTATTCATTTATTGTTATTTAAATCACATAAATTTACGTTTGTGCTATTTGTTCTTTCTTTTTGAATTGGTTTTCATTCCATAAAAGTCTTACATCAAATTACCGTATGTTCGCAATCTTCATTAATCTATTCCAAATCATAAATTCGAGAAAATTAAGATAAATATCACTTATCTACGTGTTTCTTGCTCAAACTATTGTATATAACTATAAACATTTTTAGAATCAAGAAATTATATAATATAACATTATATTTTGGTGATTGGTGGCGATGGGTGTACATGATAGAATTATAAGATTTACGAACAGAGCCCATTATCATTACTCTATATATCTACTTCCTTAACTGTCACTCTATGTATTATACCATTAACCAAGAAAAAAAAAATATAAAATAAAATAAAAGAAAAAAAAATATATATATATGTGTATAATATATACAGAAACTCAATGTTAACCATAATGATATTTTCTATATAAGAATCCAAAAGCAAATGTACGATATAGCGAATATATAATAAAGAAAACAATGCGACATAATTGTGGATTCTTTCACAGATTTCATTAGTTCCTTCTTTAATATCAAGTTTTATATCAGGGATGGAAAATTTAATTACAATATTCAAAATAATTTAAATCAAGCTTTTCGATTCTTCTAATTATAAAATTATAAATTTGTAAGAAGCAAATAAAAAAAAAAAATATTTTTGTCAAAAATAAATGCCATCAATGAATACGATTTTTTCATCCCTGAGATGTATACATATTTATATAATACATTAGTGCCAACAGTACTACTTTCATATATGTATAACCATCTGCGGTATTTTATACATATTATTGTGGTAGGATATGTGACAAGTATAAAAAGAAGAAAGAAAAAAAATAATAATAATAAGAATACGAAAAGAAAATGACGATAATTTTGTTACCCAATTTCCAACATAACATTACGAAAAGTAGTTGTTAAACGAGAACCATATTATTATAAAGTATTGAAAAATGAAAATAGCCAGAAACAGAAACGGGAAATCTAAACTTTTTTTTATTTGTAGTATATCGGTATGTATTGTTACAATAGATTATAGATTATATATTTATATTACATTTTTTTTCCACAGAAATTCTGTTTTGAACATAGATTTATTTTATTCTCTTTATTAAATAATTTATACTTATACTATAGTCTCAAGATATTTTAAAATTTTATATTACAAGTAAAAGCTTTTGAGAATAAATTCGTTTTAACGCCGTATGCAGCATTTATATATATTATTGAAAGTTTAAACCATTTATGTTGCTATTATTTTTTCTCTTCAATCGATACAAAAATCACCACCATTCCCAAATAAAAACTTAAGCGTATATTTTGTTTGGTAACTGTTTTGCATAAAAACATTGAATTTATAAACAAAGGATAAATTAACTAAACGATTTTCTGTTCTAGTACTCTATTTGTAGATTGAAAAGTAAATTATGTACCTACTGGTAGTGTGCAATTTGTACTAGGATAATCCCAAAGCGGTATTTATACCGATTCTTTTTATTATTATTTTTTTACTTTTTTTTTAAAAAAGAAAAAATACTACGAAAATAAAACAACTGGATAAAGTTCTTTATAAAAGTTTTAGTATTTTGGTAGATACTTTCAGCAAAACACTAATATGCTTATATGTGCTGAAGACGAAGGAAAAAATAAAATCAACAGAAATAAGGAAAAGTTGTTTTTTTCTTTTATGAGATTGTTCCCTTGTTGACTGTGTGTATCTGTGTACCAATAAAAAGACGAACAAAATCAAATAGAAAATTCATTCTTGCAAATAGGAAATAAATAAATAGTAAACAAACAGCATTTCAGCAATGCAAATATTAAGGAAAATAAACAATTTATTATATGTCTTGGTATCTATCCATTTATTCTCTTTCCTGGTAATTAAAAGAGATAAGTTGAATTGAAAATAAATCCGATTCTGTCCCTTATTTTTGGAAAATTAACAAAATTCATTCTGCACGATATTCATATTATGTATTTTATGTTATGAAATATATGAATATAGCGCAGCTGATGATTATTACAAATAATAATATTAAGCGAAATAATAACGCGTTGATGGTGTTAATATGGGGTTAAATATAGAGATGCTGCGAATTATATTTCTATTATTTGATGTTATATATTTCAACAATTTATTTAATATAAATTTAATGGTTGTTATAGGATAATCTAATCAATTAATCTATTTCTAGTTAACGGCGTTTATTTACTATTTAATTAGATATTGTGCAAACACTTTGGATCCATTTTATGATAATTAGCATTTTCGGTAATGCGTCGAAAGCGAATTATTTATTATGTACATTTTTTTTTTTTAAATTTAACATGTAACAATCAATGAATTTTTAATTTTCTAATAAATTACAGGTCTATTCATCTCGTATATTTCTCATAATGATGCGTACCATGAAAACTTATTATTTATATATCTTGCTGAGGGTCTTTTTTTTTTTTTAATAAAATTATATGAATATTTTGGTAGCACTGTCGGTGTAGTGCTTTCATAACTCTATACTATTCTATATGAATAAATTATTAGTTGCGCGTTCATGGCTTATTTTGCATATTAAATATTACAGGTAATAATTCAATTTAAGAGAAATAATAGCTAACTTTATGTGAATGTATGGATCGATATAACTATAGACAAATTTATATCAGTATTCACCTGACGTGATTTAATTACAGTAAAGTTTTAAACTTATTAATTAATTATAAATTATATTAATATAATTTATGAACGCTGTGCGTGTGATTTATAATAATTAAAAAAAAAAAAAAAACAGATGTAAAAAAACTCGGAAAAAATTATTTATACAGCGCAAAATATGAAAGATCTACATTGGTGAATAATTCAATGAATACAAAATTAATTAAATTAATTTAAATTATTCTTATAAGTTAAATAATAAAAATTAATTATGTATTTACATAACAAGCAATACCCGAACATCAACTATATATGGCAGAGTAAAAGTTGGTATTGTATATTCGTATATGCTTTTACTTTTTCCATACTCGATCTCGATACTGATTTCTATACGACTCTCAAATGAAATAAATAAGAAAAGTGGAAAAATTCGTTGCTAAAAAAAATTGTTTCATCATCAACTAAATATATAATCCAATGTTAAATAAGTCCTTTCAAATAAAAACAAATATAAAACATATCTTCTCAAATAGACTTGGAATCCTTTGTCGTACTACAAAATATATAAAACAAGAATAAAGAATAAATAAAACGTATTCAAAAAGATTATCTAAACTTTCCAACTGACAAATAAATCTGAAAATCAAGCCACAATATAATAACGTTGATATAAAATAAAAGTGCTCATAAAAAATCTCAATACAATGAAACAAAATGCCCGTCAAAGCTTTTATTTCATGCATTTTCTATTTAAAGATTTGGTCAAAGCGAAAAAGATAAAAATCGTTAATAACAAAACAAACATAAAATTACATTTAAACTTTATCTACTTTTTCTAGAAGCACATTTATATGGTGTTAGAATTCGTAAATACATCTGCTGGTATGTTACAACCCATCATGTTAACAATAACGTAGAAAACTTCGTTCTATTTTCACTTTGTATATTTTGCAAAGCTTTTAAGAAAATTAGAAAAATTGTCACACTTTATTTCGACAGAAAATAATCTGGTGAAAGAAAAAATAATAGCTCTTTTGTTGATTAAGCTGTAACCCTTTATTTTTATAAGAGCATTAGTTTAAAGCGCATCAACAAATTTCGTTATCCGCTCCTAAATGATTATCCAAAAATAAAATTATTGTTTATTTAAATGAAATTAAGAAGTTTTATTTGGTTTGTGTAGGGTAGCATGTACTTACTAATTGACAGTTTGATATAGTGAAATTGTTTGAATTTAACGTTTATAAATATCAGGTAAAATGAAAATACTTGATTTTAATTAATTCGACGACATAAACATTTATTCGTTTTATATTTTGTCAATAATATTGAATTATTTAAACGTTTTGCTCATTTCATATTTGACAGTATGACGCAATAACCGGATTTTGTAGTGCAACTAAGGAATATTGTCCCGCTGGTCCAGGTAAAATAATTTTGTTAAATTAATAATTATGAATATCTTATTTTGAATATTTTAATTGGAAAAACAGTATCAACATGTATTGAAAATATGTTTAATTTTATGTCTAGCGGGTGTACCAGGTCAACCCGGTATTAAGGGCTATCGTGGTGGTAAGTGTATTATTAGAAAAACAAAACAAAAAGTTACGTTTGATTTAATATTTTGATGTTTTGTGATAGATATTGGAATGCCAGGACCAGCTGGAAGAGAAGGTTTGTACCTTTGACTTATTACATACAGATCAAATTCAATTCTTATATCAGTTATCCATATTAATGATTTATGTACGTTTTCAAAATTTAGGACCAATTGGACCAAGAGGCCCAAAAGGGTTTGTTTCCAACACACAACTCTAACCTTAAATTCGACTAAATGTAATAATTTTGTTTTTTTTTTCAATTTTCACCTTCTAGAATGCCCGGAAGTCCAGGTATAATCATAATATTAACATATACTTAACGTATAATGTACAATGCAAAAGAAAAACGAATAATGCGAAATTACATTACGCCGTTTATACTTGCTTTAATTTTGAAAATATAATTTTGAGATTTTTCTTTTTTTAATTTTCTTTTTTCTATTTAAAATAAAAGTTAATTCATCTTATTATATTTATTTTTTTAATGCTGAAAACAGGATTAGATGGTAGAGATGGTGTACCGGGAGAACGTAAGTATAAAAAAAAATTAATAGATGCTTTAAATCATTGCTTAAGAAATTTCTTTCTTTTTAAATATACTTTTCGTAACAATTTACAATTTGTTTATATGGTGACTGGTATCTATTTTACTATTTGTGATGATTTGTAAATAATTTTAATTTCTCAGCTGGTTAGTATTATAAAATATTTTATTGAAACTTAAATGAATTAAAAATACTAATGAATTTAATTTATTTTATTTAACAATAGGTCTTGATGGAGTGCCAGGTAAATACAAAAATATATATATATAAATAAGAATTTCTGGTTTAATGCACAAAAGTATTTACAAATAAATAAATTAAATTTATAATTTCAAAAAGCTATTATGTTATTTAAAACATCTATTCAAAATATAATATAGGTCGTGCTGGTGCTGATGGAATAAGTGGAAAAGATGGAAAACATGGGATGCCAGGTTTGGATGGACAAAATGGAATAAATGGAAAAGATGGTAATTTTTCTTAAATAATTGATGTGATTTCACTGAGATTTCCTTTTTTTCTATTTTTTTTTCTTTCTTCAATTTCTATTATTTATTTGTTGCGTTTGTGAATACTATAAAATGTCGGCTCATATAAAAAGAAGTAGAATAAAAAAAAGCAACTCAATCCAATTAAATAGAAAGTACCACAAATCGTGACTAATGCCCATTTGTTCCAAACAGTTTACTTTTAGAGATACTTTCGGATATTGCGTTGAAAGTACATTTCTCATATATTATTGTTCCATGGTTATATCTCAAGTTAGGTGTCTGCATAGACTAATATCGACATTGGAATGAGAAAAATGTTTAATTTTCCGTAGATGCGGTATATATTTTAGTCTATTATATGTTTGTATGTATAATACATTCTCTATATTCTTGAACAGAAATAGAACAGTTACGGTACATTTTTGGCTTATCACTCTTGTCTCGAGAATTATAAGATTGACTATACATTCTAGAATGAAAATGAAAATGTACACATCCGTAGAAATATTACCGACAGTTTGTATATAATATAGTGTATAATCATGATGAGGTTAAGCTTTTATTTTATGCTTAGGACTCGGGTCATGTATTTTATTTATGTTCTTTGTGTATGCTGAAGCATATAAGAAAGAATGACAAAAAAAATATTAAGTAAATAAAAAATAAAAATAAAAAGAGAAATTGAACAAAGAGAATTATATCTTTTGATAATATTGTGAAAGCATTTTAAATCATTACAGGTAAAGAAGGATTACAAGGACCTCAAGGACCACCTGGTACACCAGGCGAAAGAGGTAAGATAATTTCTATTTTATACAATATATATATTATCATACTTTTAGTACTTAGAATATATAATGTTTTTCAAGCCTATGAGTTTCATAAATGATAAAGCGATTCTTGAATGTTGATTTCCTATATTCTAATTTAAACTTTAATTATTTATAAGCATGAGACTCATTATTAAATTCAGTATGTAAAAATTATCTAAATTTCAATTCGATTCATATGAAACGTTGAAATCATAAAATAAACTGACAAATTTCATTAATTATAATTAATTATAAGTAATTTTTATTAATTAGCTAATTATAAAAATATATTTTTTGCAAATACACATATAAATAAAATGTATATCAAAAAATATCTCGCTAGAGAAACAAACCAAATTCAAATCAATTGAGAAAATATTTTTGTAATCATATCGATTTTTCTTTTATTAATTTTAAAATATTTGAATTTTCTATACATAAATGTTAATAATGTAAATATTTGATTAAATCGAATCCGATTTTTCTGTATACGGCATTTTATGGGTTTTCGATTATTTTTATTTATTTATTCTTTTCATTTCAATTTCGGTACATTAGCGTTATTACACAATATGCATTGCGTCTTACACATAATGAGATTATTGATATTGACTATGACTATATTATGTCGAATAAAATGAAAAGAAAACGTAAAAATGTATTATGCATCGTTTAGCCCAATTTATTGCAACGCGGTAAAAAATCATTTATTTTCTCATTTTTCTTTCAGCGTTCTTCTATTAATTTTATTTTCTTGCAATCTTGCACATTTTTATGGCACATAAGAAAAGAAAATACAGACCATTTTACACATATAAATACTCTAAAACGTTTTATGCTGCATTCTGCATTGTACATTTGCACATTATTACAGAACGTATAAATTATATATTTACATATAATAATATACGTAGTATTATTATTTAAAAGAAAGAATGAAAAAAAAATCAATCGTGTCGTTCTTCTACTATGCATTATTATATTTCAATACGGATATATTGATAGTCATATCACTACTTCAGAGCTGAAGTGTCTTAACTCAGAAAAACTGATTTTTACAACAAAGCAAAATTATAGCATTTTCTTAAATATATGTATTTTTTTTTTTTATTAATTCTATTTAAATGGTTTTCCTAAAAACTCCTACTTGCTTTACTAGAAAACTATTTTTATTTCGAGTTACGCTACTTTAATTCTAGGATAGTTTTAAATTTAGAATTAAATGTGCATGATGAAATTTTTCATAATATATTCCATATATATACAAAAGAAATAATAAAACGAAATAATTTATTCTGTATTGTATTTTATTATCAACATTCAACGTCATATTGAAAATTGAAAATCAAAAATATAAAGTACTTATCTACGCTTTTATTGAGTTTTAAAATATAGGTATTTTTTTTTTAATATTCAAAAGCTTATGGATCGACAAATAATTTTAATTTACTTTCAATTTCCTATATTCGTAATTTTTTTTAATAGCACTCGTTGAATCGCCATTGACATGCTCCGACAAATTCATATGTTCATAAATTTTACGTTTATTTCTATTTGAAATAACTGAAATGAATTAGCGACAACTGAAAACTAGAAATAGATATCTGTAAGTATATATGTACGACCTGTTGGCTTAAAAGAAATTCAATCCTAAAAACATAAATTATGGTGTTTCTATATTAAAACAAACATTACCAATCAATCTACATGATTTTAAACCAATATTTCTATACATATGATTACATAAATTATTTACACCACGGCACATAATAAAATAGATTCCTCTTCCTGCCATCCTAACCTACTGTTGTGTAAAGGATTTATCTAAATGTGAAAACTGATATGCTCTGCGAATGTGATTTATTGATGTAAATACTAAATGCAGATTCACATTATAAATCAATGGCTATCATTTTGAAATGGCTAACTTAAATGGTATCCGGTAAAATAAAAGTTTATTGATTAAAACAAATTTTGTTTAAATACAGTCAAGAAATATTAGGTACTTTCATGTATAACAAATTAACTGAATGGATATTATTTACTGTATTCAAACATTCAATTTATTAATTCTAATTTATTTATTATACATAAACATGAGGATAAATAATGGGTTACTGGTTTAGGTATAGTCAAATCTCTAAATGATTTCTAATTTATTGTGATTTCTAATGAATTTTTTGTATATTTCATTTGGTAAATAGAGAATATTTATTCGAACAGAAAAGTATCATTAAATTAATTCGTATTCGATAATTAATACACTAAAATAAAATAAAACTGTTTATTGATTTATTGTTTTTTTTTTTTTTTTTATTTATTTAATTGAATCAATTAAATGTGCACGAGATTATTCGAAATACATATATGTAGTTGATCCCAATAGGAATTTTTAGACAGTTGTCTAAATAAAACATATAATCTTTGTTGTAGACTATATAAAGTTTGTATATCGGACACTCTTGACTGTCTATCGCTTAGATTGCCTTATGGTTGTCTAAAGCGGTAGACAGTCCATAGACACACAAGAGAGTCCGATATACAAACTTTATATTGTCTATAAGCAAAAAGCTATATACGTATTATATATTTAGACAATTATCTAAAATTCCAATTATAGACAGTATAAATATAGCAAATGGCTATAATAGGAAATTATGTGTAATTACTAAATGCATACATGCTCCATTTTAGTAGCATATTACATTGATTGTTGCGATAGTAAATAATTATTATAACAAATACTAATGTTTGGTAGTTATTTTCAACTATATAATATATATTTTATAAACATTTCGATATAAAATAATAATAATAAAAAAAAGTGAACAACCGAAAACGTGTTTCAAACCCAACTTCGAAGCCCTGTAATAAATCTCATGCCATATAAATAGAAAATGTTAAATAAGTATACATTCTTGTATCGCTTAGGAAAAGTCTGCAATAAGTATTCAATATTTATATCATGTACTTATGTGCAGGATGTACCCAAAATAATATTAGCATGTAAACTGCATAATGATCAGTGCAAAACAATTTCGTATAAAATTCCAATAAAAATGAAATGCATTTTTAAAGCTTTCGGTATAAAGCAAAACAGTAAATACATCAAATGATCAATTTAGTAACTTTGATATGGTTATTCCAAAACCACCAAAAACCTTTAAAAAATGTATGGACAGTGCGCTGCTTGTTCTATACAATAATATAACATATACTTATTGCTCTGCGGGAAAAATGCCAAAACCAATCTCTGAACAAGGGGTGGCAAGCATTCTATTTTTTTTTTCTTTTTTTTTATGTTCGCTTGCTGAATACCTATAATATTATACCCGTTAAAGCTCAGCACCATCGCCTCTATAAAATATCATGTATTGATAATTAAAATAAAAGTATATCATAAAATAAATATTAATGTTCGGTTTTTTTTTTCGTTGTTAGATTTTAAATTATTATATTATTATATGCACAAACGCACAGTTAACATCGAACACAATTCCCGACATTTTTAAATGAATTTTCAAAATACTAAAGCGCATAAAGAAATAATATATTCTGTTGATTTTTATGCAAAATAATTTTATTATTTTCTTCATAATATATACGGATTTTATATGCGGTTAATTTAATATATGCGTTCAATATTCACATATATATACAACACAGTCACAATATTACATTTTATAATTTAAATTTATTGGCAATAGGACTTTTTTTAATTTTTTTTTAAATGATTTATTATATTCGAACATGATTTTTTTATTTTCATAAATTTACTTTCAATACCTACGCTACAGTCATACACGTCCAAGAGATCTCTAAATCTAAATGAAATTAATACAATTTCCATGAATTTAATTGTGCATCTCGGCGGTAAATGAGGAATAATTTTTAGAATGATTCAATGATATTTAAAAATTACAAATATGTACATGGTTATGATTTGAAAGAAGTTAATTAAAATAAGCAGACAATAAAATGGAACTCTAATAATAAAAATATTGTTTTCTGTAGGTTTAAGTTCATTTTTATTTAAGTAAAACTTTATCGCCAATTGAAAAAAATAGTTTTATTATTTATTGGTCTAAATATATCTACTATAAATCAATAAATTTATCGAACTTTTATAGAAAGAAAATAGTAATATTTTCGTCTAGCACTCAACTTTACTCAAAAATTTCAAAATCAACAATCATATCAGACATTTTTACTTCATTTTTGAGAAATTTGGAAAATTTAAAAAAAAATCAAGTATTGGTTTGACAAATTTTTTTTTTTTTTGACTACTTTTTTTTTTTTCTTTGATGCGTATGGACGGATTTTAATGGTCAATATACCAAAAGACGCACAATTTTTTTTTTTTGAACTGTTTCGTTTTTGGATCGTGGGACCCAATTTTCTTTTTTTACATATTGAGTTGGAACTCGGCTGTGGCCGGACGGATTTGGAAGGTCAATATACCAAAAGGCGCAGAATTAAATTTCTGTGAAAATATATGTACTGGCCTTTTTTTTTTGAAGCTCAGTACATCCAAATATTTTTTTTTTTTTTTTATTTCTCACAAAAATGAAGTCGTGTACCAATTAATTGGCAGCTTGTTTTTATGTATATTAATATTTTTAATTTATTTTTAAAAAAAATGATTAATATATTTTTATTATTTCAAATAGGTATTGCAGGACCAAGAGGTATGTGTAATCTTAAAATCTAGTGAACAAGTAAATTTGATAAATAATTAATCCGTAATATGTTTTGGCAGGACGTACCGGTCGCCCAGGAATAAATGGATGTAAGTAACACTATTATCCATAAATCTGTAAATGTTTACACACACGACACACATTACGTAAAACATTTTGTATTTTATAAAATATGACGGCTCATCGAACATTTTTGTATTGCTTTTCGTGCACATATTGTGTGTTTCGTATTGTTCGATGAAATGTTTTATGAAATGTTCGACCGTGTGGGGTGGCTTTTATGTTCTAAATTAAAAATATATACGTGTATTATTTATTCATTATTTTGATTATATATCAATTTTTAGAATTGTATAAATTCAATTACTTAATTGGAAACTAAAAACTTCCATAAATCCTTCCATTTGAAATCAAATACATATTTTATTTTGTTATAATTATCATTCAATATTAATTTCAGCTCCTGGCATACCCGGCATAAATGCATGGAAAGTTAAAGTAAATGGAACATTTTCCAATGAATTATTGATTCCACCCTCAATAACAGGTATGTGTCTACGGTTTTAAAATAAAATTTATGAAGGATGAAGAAAATAAATGAGGAAAAAAAAATCTGTTGGCTAAGCATAATAAAATTCTTTAAGTAATTTAATTTCGATATTTTCCTCTTCAATATAACTTTCTTTTTTTTTTTACTTTTTGTACATGTTATTATACTTCAATAGAATAGAAAATAAGTGGTGGTAGCAACCTTTTTCTTAAACAAAAAAAAAAAAAAGAAAGCTAAAATTTAAATTTATTATTATCTTTGTCGATGCTTTCATATAATATTGACGCATTTACCAAATTTATTATAATAATATAATAAGTTGAGAATAACAAGAACATAAAGAACGAGAGAAAAGTGGTAATTATTTTCATACCGATTTTTTTTTACTGTCTTATTATTCTGTCAACTATCTCGAAGACATTAAAAAATAAGCTATGTACAAGAAAACTCAATGAATTATTACTCTTCTTATGTGCCCAATGATTATTATAATAATGAGACTCTATGATTTATAAGCATGTATAAACATAATTATATTCAATATAATCATCTATAATTTATAATAAATTAATTTATCTGGCAGGCATAGAAATTATTTATGTAGAACAGTACACACAAACCAAAAACCATATTTATTTACATTTCTATTTATTCATATAATAATAGGTGCTGGAACACCTGAGTCATTACGACCAATTATTGTACATGAGGGTGATCATCTTCGGTTACGTTGTGCGGCAACTGGTCATCCAAAGCCTCATGTGGAATGGCGTCGTGTAGATGGTAGAACAATATCGGTAGGAGCATGGCAAGGTTTGTGTATTTTATATTCATTAAAATGTATGGAAGTATGCGAGAATATTTTTTTTTATGCCTATACTAAATCTGACCTATACTATTAAAGAAAATGGGTAATAATAGATACTTGGGTTAAAAACTCATTCACAATCTAAATCAGTTCAACTAAATTCACATTAGACAATCAGAAAAAAAAATTATCATAAGTCCAATCATTTATTTATTTCATTTTCATTTTAAAATTATTACAATTTCGTACTCAATATCACGATGAATTACAAAGCAATGCTTACTTAATCAAGAAGTCAATTTGAAAATTCATGATGATGATATGATTATATATATAAAAAAAAAGCGTGCAAAAATCGTTTAATGAATTGTTGTTTTCTGTTTTTTTTTTTTTTTATTATTATACATATACAGCTTCTTCTATGCCTGGCTATACATTAAACATAACAAAAATCAATCGTGTACATATGGGTGCATATCAGTGTTTCGCAGATAATGGAGTTCCAGTAGCTGCTAATGCCACATTCTACATTGAAGTTCATTGTGAGTATTAAGAGTTTTTATAAAAAGCAAATATATGTAAATTAAAAATAGTTCTTGTTTCTATTTTATTTTGTTTGCCTTAAATAAAATTAATTATAAATTGGTTGATTTGTCAAAGGAGTATTATCATTTTTATCATTTTAGAAATATATTTGAAATTCGAAAGATTTGAAAAATTTATTCATTTTCAGTAGAATTTCGTTTAGGTTTCGTATTATTTATGTCCGATTTTATCAAAACATTATTCTACCTAAATTCAATAAGTAATATGTCTAATTTATTGTATTTGTTCTTTTTTCATTTTCTTTTTTTGTGAAGTTGCACCACTTATTCGAGTAAGAAATCAACATTTATATGTCGCAGAAGGTGCTTCAGTTTCATTAGAATGTGAGGTAAGTACACAAAGCTTATTTATTTATATTTCATTTTTAAAAATTTATATTTTATATTTGTTTATGGTGTTACTACCCATCATTTCAAATGTAATTTTCTGTATGAATTCTTCTTTCTATTTTATCATATTTTACAACCGCACAACAAAAATATGGCAGATAAATAATTTTACATTTTATTTTCTGACATTTATTTTTATATTCTTCACTTCAATAATAAAATGTATTTTTGTGAAAGGAAAATACATAAAAATAACTTCACAAGAAACGCACCTGCAACATTCAAGTGGAATTATATTTTCCTCTTTGAGCAAATACTATTATAGATATAGTCAGTATTCAGTTACACGAGTACCTATATACTTAAAAATGAGACTGTGTCACCTATATTTTGAATGCTATTTTTAATTCTATAAATTTCTAATATTTTGTCCATTATTGAACGACATCAAACTAAAAGTAATAAATCTATCTCTTATATATGTATATTTTATTATTTCGGGTATTGATGGTCATATTTTCATTTAATTTTCAATGAATATGATTGAGTTGCATTTAAGTAGGTGATTTCGTATATTCTACAAATTTATCTATTTGTTTTTTTTAAGCCCACACAACTTTCTTTCATTTACAATTCATTGTCGCATCTTCTTCGATAAATTGAAACTTTATACTTTCTTGCCACAATGTTAACTTTTAGTTGTGGCACTTTCGGAACAATAATAACCAAGAAAAAGTATTAAAATAGAATAAACAGAAATAAGAAAAAGAAAATTGAAAACTTTTTAAATGACCTGATATTTTGTAATGAATGAAGCAATGTAAAAGCATTCCCACTTAATTTTATTTCCATTGAACAAATAGTCAACTATTTATCTCTAGTCTTTTCATAATTTTAATTAACTTTATCATTAAAAGGAAAAGAGACAAGTAAGAAATTAAAAATATCCTTTAGAATTTTTTTTTTTTTTTTACTTTAGTTTATATATTCTTATAAGTATTATAAAATATAAAAATGGTTTATCACAAGTTTTGGTTTAGTGATAATAGCATAGCATCGTTCGTTGTTGCTGGTTGCAATTCTTATTTTCTTGTTATTTGAGAAGTATCCGAAGTACATATTTTCGTTATTTAAAAAAGTTGAGAAGCAAAGTTTTTTTTTTTTTAACTCATGAATGATTTTAGATTTGCTGAACTATAAAAATTAACTAGCACGAGAAGAATGTGATATAACTGTTAACTTATTATTTGCAATGCAATGTAATTTTAAGCCCGCATTTATCAGAATGTGGAAACATTTCTCACATCAATCAAATATTTGATCTTCATGTTTACTTGTAAGCAAGTTCACTTTCGTCATATTCACATACAATCTATAATACAAAGGTTTGATATTTTTGTGTTTGAATATCCTCAAGGCACCAAGACTTCGAATAAATAAGTAATCAAAATTTCAAGCAGAATATTTTGGCAAACAATATGAAAATAAGTAATAAAACAATAATAAAAACAAACAAAATCAAAATAATGTAAATGTTTTAGAATCGTATTTATAAGTTTTTAAATGATGAATTTAATAGGAATCAGAAAGTTTACTTTATTAAGATTACATTAAGAAAATAATACAGAAAAAAAAAAAATAGTAATAATAATAATAATTATAAATGAAAATAAAAGGAAGCTAAATAATAAGGAATATATTTCAAAAATCTTACAATTATAATTTCATGCTTCAGTTGTATGTGTTTTAAAAGTTATGGCAAGTGAAACATAACAGAAAACATCACGTTAAGCTTCAGAGCTTTCATATGCAACATTATAAAATCTTTTACAAACTTATTACAGAAAATAAGTTCATTATATAGATGTTAATTATAATCATATGATTTTAAACTTTATCCAAAAGTACATTTATAAGTATTATGTGGTTTCCCATAATAATATTCAAACAAGCAAGTAGTGATATATATTAATGTATCTGTTCAGTGACTTCAAAAATAAATAGTAGCAAGCTGAAATTCGAAAATTTTAAACCAGAGAGGCGAACCGAACCGAACCCCAAGAACCTCACTTTTTTCGATTTTAGAACCGAACCTCCTTTTTTTATTTTCAGAACCGAACCTAAAAAACCGAACCTTCAATTTTAAGAACCCAAAGAACCGAGCCCTCATAAAAAAATAAAATTTTGAGCAATTTATACTAAAAATTGGAAAGCTGAACCGAACCGAAACGAACCGAACCCCAAGAACCTCACTTTTTTCGCTTTTAGAACCGAACCCTGCTTTTCATATTTCAAGAACCGAACCCTCAAAAATGGAAAAGGTTCGTCTCTCTGTTTTAAACCAAATACTTATACACAAATAAAAATAACTATTTATACCATCAAATTATAGATCTAAATCTAGATCTTATAAAAAAAAAAGTTTAAATTATTTTACCTAATTTTTGAGAAATTTGGTAAATTATGAAAAAAAGTAAAATCAAGTATTGGTGTAAAACTTAAAAGAAAAAAAAAATCCTCACAGAGTATAAAATTGTCGATTGCTCGAAGACACCTATTATAAATTTAATTAATGCAGAATACATTTCTCAGACGGAAGCCTTTCCAGAAGCACTTAAATTTTGGAAAAGAAGAGCTGATAATCGTGTACTTGATCAAAGCGATAAATACCGGATGGAAACCTACACAGATGGGTAAGAATCTTTTAATCGGTTTGTGTGTCCGTTGCCAAATAATTCACGTTAAATTGTTAAAGAATGTGTGCCAGAATTTCTTAAAAAAAGAAAAACGTTTTTTTGTTTTTAAGATATTTATATATATATATAGCACATAGAATTTTTTATTTATTAGCATGTTATGATTAAAATAAAAAAAAAAATCATCAGATACAAAACATCAATGCAATTGAATATAACGAGAATACGACCAGAAGATTACGGTGAATATCAGTGCGTTAGCAAGAATGAAATTAATACAACCGCTGCTACATTTTATATAAATGGTAATTACTTAAACGTTTTTCAAAAAAAGAAAAAAAATAGAGTTTTTTTTTTGGGAACTTGATAATAATTGTTTTAATTTCTCGCAGATAAAAATAAGTATCCGTTCCGCAGTCATTCAGATAATATCGCTGTTTTTGGTACATTACCACCACCTAAAGAATCCTATGAAGATATATGTGGTCCGCCAGCATCCTGTCCAGATTGTCCCGATTTAAAATGTAAAGATCCGCTTGCTTCAATACACGATTTGGTTGGTGGTCATTTGGAAATTAAACCAATCGAAAATACTAATTATCTCAATTTGATAAACAGAACATTTGGTACGTGCAATTTTTCACAACAAAATAATCTACATTAAAATATTATGATGAATTCTGTTTTTAATGGGAAAAAGTTAAATAGATTTTCTAGTTTAAATATGTTTGTTTCATTAACTCTGAAATGATTTCTTTTAAATTTAAAATTAAGTTTACTAGAAGTCAAACTTTGTTTATTTTACATTTATTCATTTTTAACCCTTTGCTTTTTTATCTTTATTTAGTTTTTGGCCTGCATTTTATACGAAATAAATCTTCTTAATTTAGTTTTAATGAAGATATATTTACCATGTTTCCATTTTAAAGTTACAGCACAGTTGCACTTCATCTCCATTTTAGATATTTTGTTATAATGGTTTTATTTATTTATTTTTATTGTGATGTATGTAGGTACTTGTACTTTTATTTGCGTAGCCAAACACCATTCACATTGGTTTTATAAATTTTGAAAAGGGCAACTTACGAAGCAGATCATTTGTTCAGATTGTTTGTACCAAATATAAAATTTTCTGTATTAGATCCTTTTGTTTGATAAGTATTACGTATTTTGTAAATAAGGAAAATTCATTTTACGTCATTTTTGAGAAATTTGTAAAATTTCGAAAAAAATCAGGTATTGATTTAAAAACTTTTTTTTTGACCACCTGTTTTGCTTTTTTTTTTCTCCGACGCCTGTGGGTTGGTTTTTGATGGTCAATATACCAAAAAACGCAGTTTTTTTTTTTTTTAGAACTATATATTTCGTTTTTGCATCGTGAGACCCAATTTTCTTGTTTTATTTTTGCATTTTTTTTACATATTGAGTTGGAACTCGCGTGTGGCCAGACGGATTTTTATGGTCAATATACCAAAAGACGCAGAATTAATATTTTTTTATTTCTTACAAAAATGAAGTCGTAACCAATCCATTGGCAGCTTGTTTTTTAAATAAAATTTATGTCCTTGTTTCATTGAAGTATTTAGCATTGATTTGATTTTAAAGATTTCTATCTATTTGGTTCCGAAGTGATAAATGCAATTAATTTTTTTTAATGAGATCACCACCATTGAAATCGATTTTTCGATCTAGTAATGGGATCTTAAAAAAAAGGGTTTACCTGAATTATGTTCATTACGTATAACAGTATAATTCAATATGGAAAATGAAAATACAGTTATAATCATTAGTCGATGCTTTTAAATCTAATTTTTCTGTACCTACTCAAATAAAATCAATCATAAAAATAAATTTATTTTTATTAGACCATTAATAGCATTATTATAATATCCATATTTATTATTTACCCTTATGCTTTAATAATATAAATTTTGCTACATCAGAATCACAGGCACACAGAAATAAATATATTTGAGAGCATCATTATTCAAGTTTTTGGCATTATTGAACACAAAATAATAATATAAGAAAAAAAAAAACTAGATTTATTTAAATTTCATGATAATTTTTGTTTTGTATTCTTTCAAATTCGCCAAAAATATGAAAAGCCATTAATTTTTTTTTCTTAACTCACCATAAAGATGAAAAACTTTTCCCACAAGATTTTAAATAATGTAGTGTTGCGCTTATGTGATGTGCGGATTATTGTTGAGCTTACAAAATTGTATAAATTTTATATTATAAATAACATATATTTGAAAAATCAATGTGTGTTGTTCATAGTTTTCATACATACATATATTTTTTTTATTTTTTATTATTCATATGTTAAAAGATTGTGTTCTGTATGCGGTCGGAAAACCTGTTTATCATAAATTCACTGATTTAACATATGGAGCCTGGCTAAAAGATCCAGCGCCACGAAATGATGAAATTGGCGAAAAAATTTGGACAACAAATGAAAGTGATAGCCTGCATATATATGAGTATGCAAATAAAGGAAAATATAGAAATAATTCACCTAGACCTCATGTATTAAAATCACCGGGATTTAGGGTGAGAATCTTTTATCTCTAACAAAATAAATAAATAAATATTGTTAATAGTAAAGGCTGGTTGAAATTCATATAAGTACGGAATTTAAAATTATGATGAAATATATAATTTTTTTTTATTGTTTCCATAATCGCAAATAGGGTAATGCTCATGTAGTCTACAATGGATCATTCTATTATCAAGAAAAATATAGTAGTAAAATAGTTCGTTTTGATTTGGAGACATCAAAACAAGTTGGTATGTAATTAGATTGGCATTAAACTCTGGACAACGTCTATCTAACAAACAATAAAAACGACTTTTCAGAAGAAAAGAAAAAAAAAACAAAACAAAACATTGTTAGCATTTGTCTCTAGCGAACGTCATCAATATTTAACAAAATTGCGCTTTTCACGAAACATTTTTAAAAATATTTCAAAAAATATAAACTGCGTGTAGAATTGAATTTTAAATAAATAGAAAATAAATAATAGGATGAAAAATTCGCTGGTGGTTCGACTTTAACTTCAATTGTTATACGCAAACGGCTATAACGTTTATAAAAATTGAAATGTAAACCGTGCCTACAGCGAAATTGTTACTTTAAAGCCTATATATGAAGACTTAAATAAATAATTCTAACTGGATAGACGATGTCAATAGTTAAGCGACAACATATATGTTTGTATAAATACATTGGTGAAAATTGATTTAATAAATTATTTACAAAATAATATTAGCCTTTCGAGAGCTACCAAATGTTGCAACTAATGGATCTAATTATTTATACACAACCGAGTATAATTATATGGATTTTAGTGTTGATGACAACGGCTTATGGGTCATTTATACAACAGCTCATTCAAATTATACAAATGTTGCAAAAGTAAGTGAATAGAGTTTGAAGATTTTTATATAAATTAAATTCCTACATTTTAAAGACATATGTTAAGCAAACACATTAATAAATAGTCTCTTTGTAATACAGTTTAATTTAAGCTTGTTTGAATATTTGGATTAAAATTTTAATTACTTATTTTCTTTATCTGCCTATAGTTAGATGCAAGTAATTTGGCCATTCAATTTAGTTGGAATATCAGCATAAATCATCATAAGGTACTTAAATTTAATTAATTGAATTTAATTATTTGATTATCAATAAATTTAATTTTACAATTTGTTTTGAAAGGTTGGAGAAATGTTTATTGTGTGCGGCGTTTTATACGCGATTGACTCTGTGACTGAAAGAAATACAAAAATTCGCCTTGCACTTGATCTTTATCGACAAACTCTTTTAGACGATGTTAATCTATCATTTACAAATCCATTTAAGAGAACAACAACGGTCGGCTATAATCACAGAAGTAAAGTAAGTAAACTTTTGAAGATTTCAAACCTTAATTCGTTTTATCATCAATATATTTTTTTTTAAAAAAATGCATGTATTCTATGTGCTTATAAATTCTTAACTTGTTTCAGGAATTGTACACGTGGGACAAAGGCAATCAACTAACATATCCTACGCGTTATCATGACATGGGTAATAATTTAACAGCTAATGAAAAAACTGAAGATTTATTAACTCCACAAATGCACACTGGTTTTGAAATTATTCCTGAAGGTGGTAGTAATAGTGCGTCTGATTAATTTTTAAATTAATATAAAAATTTTGAATTTGTGTTTTTTTCTAATCTGAGTTTTGATTCTATTTAAAATAATTTTTAAATTAAAGATGAAAAACAATTTAGTAAATGTAGAATTGAAAAAATTTAAGATAATAATCCAAATGATGTAAAAATATCAAATAACAAATAAAACAAATAATAAAACGGAGTAGTTACTTTACTACTAATTTCAGTTTAAAAAAAAGATCGTACACATAACTGTCGTTTTTTATTTCTCATTTGCATTAAATTATATTACATGTATCTATTATTATATGTATATGAATTAATTAATGTTGAAAAAAATGATTACCATAACATTTAATTTTTGTATTTTGTGTGTAGTTCGGACAAAAAAAAACATACTTTTTCAACTTAGCATTTCTCTTACAAAAACAAATGGTTTAATTCTCTAATTAAATCAAAGAATAATAAGTTTGAGCATTTTGAAAATATTTAAATTATAGAATGCATTTAAATTACAGTAAAGTTATTCCAATTGATTCAAATCGTGTTTCGGCATAAGTATACATTCGCAGTCATTTAATGTGTTGTAAAAAGGCTTTGTAAAAGCGCGTTTTTTAAAAGAGCTCTCGGTTGAAATCGATCACACGGGTGCCTGACATAACTCCCAAAGACATAACTCCCAAATAAAAAGTGACATAGCTCCCAAAATATTTGTATGGGACTTAACTCCCAAAAAAAGTGACATAACTCCAAAAAAAGAGATTTAACTCCCAAAATATTTGTATGGGACTTCAAAAAATCACAGAAAGGATTTGCTTATAAAAGATCCTTTGCAACCTCAGAATAACTTTTTGCCTTCTTCAAAAAACCACAGAAAGGATTTGCTTATAAAAGATTCTTTGCAACCTCAGAATAACTTTTTGCCTTCTTCAAAAAATCACAGAAAGGATTTGCTTATAAAAGATTCTTTGCAACCTCAGAATAACATGTTTCCTTTTTCAAATAATTACAGAAAGGATTTGGTTATAATCTTCGTCTGGCGTTATTTCCATGTCATTAATTTCATCATAACACCATTTTACTCTTTTCATAGTTCATTTGGGAGTAATGTCTCTTTTTTGGAAGTTATGTCATTTTTTTTGGGAGTTAAGTCTCTTTTTTGGAAGTTAAGTTATTTTTTTTGGAATTAAAGTTACTTTTTTTTGGGAGTTAAGTCACTTTCCATTTGGGAGTTATGTCTATACCCCGATCACACATATGGTTGGAAAATAAATTTTTGGTCATTTTATTATTCTTTAGTTCTAAACAACATAGTTCTAGCGAAAACAAAATGAATTTGTTCTTAGATATTAAGAAAATAAATAAAATGAAAAAAATGGCGGAAATAATTATAAAGGCAGTTGAAAAAAATATTTTTTTATTTAAAAGAACAGGCATTATAGTAATGTGTTTTGTCTCCATTAATTTTAGTATATTCAAACCATCTATTTGGCATAAATCAATTAATTAATTAATTTCCGCTGTATAAAAAATGCCGCTTATTTAATTTTGATTAAATAAAATAAATATTTCCCATCGTGGTGGAATTATTTAAAAAATTTGTGAATGAACATTATTATTTTTAATCGTTATAAAAATAAGAAGGCGTTGATTTGCTTAGTTTTTTTTTAATTTAATTCTATTTTTAAATATCTAATTCACTCATTTTGGTGTATTTTACAAATTATATTTGTGATGAAAATTGTAAACAGAGCAAAATGAATGACATCAGATATTTAAAAATACAATTAAAAAATGAAAAACTAAGTAAATCAATGCCTTTTTATTTTTATAACGATTAGAAATAATGATATTTATTCACATAAGTTTTTAATAATGCTACCATCATGGGAAATATTTATATTATTTGATCAAAGTGTAAAAAGCGGCATTTTTCATACAAAATCAATGCGAAAGAAAAAAAATATGACACGCATTTAAATGATCGCCAGTAAAACCGAAATACCGCCCCAAAAACACAAATTGATCGCCTGAACATACAAAAAATGATCGCCTGAAAAAGCAAAATTTCCATTTATCACCATGTTTTCAATCGGTTAATTGAAATTTTTTCTTTATTTTGACATAGTAGCCCTAGCGGGGGAAATAATAAATTCAATAAAATTCAAAATTTCACAAAATAGCCTTTTACCCCCCCCTGAGATTTGAAGAAAATCTTACCCTCTGTCGATTTTGCCGAAAATAGTATCTTTTTTCAGGTTTTGAACACAAAATAGTAGGGGTAAACCTTTCTGTCGTACTTTTTTTGCGTACTTTCGTAGATTTTGTAAAGTTAACTTTATCTGTCAAAA
>JAABKK020060530.1:0-32770 GCA_011634745.2 Catotricha subobsoleta
ATATTTTTTGATAAATAAATTAATTAAATTCTTTCTCTTTGATTTGTATGATGATGAGGAAAAACGAAAAAAAAAAGAAACAAAATACCCACAAACAAAGTGTCATTATTCTGATGGGTCTTTGTGTTAAAACATGAAATAAAGGTACCATCATAAAATGACTGGGAATTAGAATATGAAGTAGTAATCGTTTCGTTGTACGAAAATTTCAAATAATCTGTACTTAGCTCACTGAACCAGAGTTAGATATAGAAAAAAAAAATATAAAAGAAATATTAATTTTGGCGTTAAGCTCAAATAGAACTAATTCCAAAATGATTCAATAAAAGCTATTTAAACCTTTTATACATTTTTAATCAACACTCTTTTCCAATAAAAAAGTTTTTTTTTTTTTTATATATGTCTAATTATTTTAACGCACAAATATGTCCAATGTTCCATTTTTTTCAATGAATTTAAATTAAATGAATAATGAAGTAAATGCTTGGCGTTATAATTGTGAAATTTATCCCATACATTATAATTATAATATTTCATAATATTCTATCTGTTTGACGTGTGCGGCAGGCAACTAGGAAATCCATCAATGTAGGTATAAAATTCATTCCACAAAATGAAATGTACATAAATTCTGTGATGTTCATTGTTCATAATATTTTTGTATGTATTAGAAATGGCTTTGTATCGTATGTGTACGGTATGGTAGGTAAGAATGATATGCGTATGAATTTTATATAACCATATCTACATTTTCTACCTCCATTAAGATTTAGTTATGATGGTTCGCACAATAATAATACAACTAAATAGCTAAAACTCTGACCGATTCAGTAAACCACAACCCAGAGACCATATACCATATACCATATACCATAATCATTGGTAATAGTAACTGGCCCAACATTACCCGCGATCGTCTTGATGGTGGTCGATGGGTTGGTTTTGTCATCATCATGATGGTTGGTCATTTTATGTATAATGTATATGCGATGACATGTTAACAATTCTATACATTTATTATTAATTTTCTATTAAAATATATTAAAAATTCAAATTGATATCGCCTTTTGCATATTAAATTAATATTTAAATTAATCCTTATAAATTGATTCAACAAAAATCAAACATAATCGAATATTGATTGTTCTACCAGCGAAAATCTGTTTTCGATAGCAATAGAAAGCTAAGTAAAATAATATTTAAATATATGTAAATAAATATATATAAAAATATAATGGAAAGATTATGAACATATCGGTCAAATAATATTACCACCACACATAGGTAAAGATAGATAGATGATGGGTTCACGTAGCGCAATGTAAACCGCAATACAAAACCGATGTGGTGACATTTTTAAAAACTCATAAATATTAATGGATTTGACTTTAAAATGTTCGGTTTGGTTTTTATTTTTTTCATTCTAACTTTAAATTATTAATTATTCAATTTGTGAACTTACCAGTAATTATAATGATGATGAGTTTGTTTGTGATAGCATATATTAGTTGACATATACGATATTTTCCATAAAGTAAAAACTTATCATTACTTATTTATTTATTAATTGAAAAATTCTATAAATGTGAAAGGTAAACATTAATAATGGTAACGTATTAAATTTGCCCTTTTGTTATATCAACCTTTCAGTAGAGAGTTTTTTTTTTAAAGTAGCTAAATTTAAATCTAAAAATGTAATTATAAGCTCGGAAACCTAAATTCAAGTAGCAATCAGTTATGTATAATTATTTTTTTTTTGTATGTAATTTGAAAAATAGCAACGTGTAATTAACAAAAATTATCTCTAATATATTTTAATTTTGTCCTCCAAATTTCGTAAAAATTAGTTGATATTTCGAATATATATATTTATTTATTTATTGGCTAGAAATATCATTAGTGAGAATGCAGCTATGAATATATAAAATTCGAGTGTACATCAATGAAAATTTTCGTGTGGAGAAAATTGATTTTTGAGACGTAATTAATTGTAAGTGAATACCAATGATGCAATAATATGAAATATTTCCTGGAAAAATGGCCAATAAATAATTCATGTTATTAACGCCGTCATGTCCTTCACAATTCTTCAAAATTTCAGAGTAATAACCTCTTCTTCATATGAATTTTATTGTAGACAATAATAAAGAAAAGTATGTTAATGTACGTATTTGTGTGTGTTGTCATCGTTTTCGTTATTTTTTGTGAAAATATATTTTTTTTTAATAACGAATAAATTTATCACAATATGCGATAGGCTACGATATTGTCGATTTATAATTTATGATATATGAGTTTCTTCATATAGGTATTTCTACTTTTTTTTTTTTTTATTATTACATATTATTTTTTTTTTTTGTGAGGCTCGTCAGCTCATATTGAGTTCTTTGCTTTTTATTTTTACGTTTTCCTTTGTTTATTTATGTATATTTATTATATGGCACGACATGAAATAATGTGTCACGCACTCATCATATTTTCCTATGTGGCCCTAAAACCCGCACCAACACGAAATGCTGGTGTTCTACCCACCGATATAACCCAAACCTCTGCATCACAAACATTAAAACATGTTTCGTTTTGATGGAAATGAAAAGAGAAAAGTCAATTTTTTCCGTTGTTATGTAATATAATAATAGGCGATATACTACGGATAAGAAGCAAATAAAAGCAAGAAAAAAAAAGAGAAAATGTTTTTTTGGCGCGAGGTAGTGACAAGTTTTTTTTTTTTTTTTTTTACTTTATGTTGTATGTTATGTTGTACGACCTATAAGAAAAGTTCATAACAAGGTAAGGCTACGATATAAATTTTTCTTAGAAAGCATGTTTTCAGTATTTTTCTTTTTCTTTGTACCACTTTCTCGATAACTTAAATATATATAAAAAAAGAAAAAATTTCAATCATTTTATATATATATATTTCTATCGGTAATTGAAAAAGAGTTTTCTTTTCATTATTAAATAAACATTATATATTTTTATTTTATTTTTTTCATATTTGCAGCTCAAACGAAATAATACGCATATAAATAGATTAACAAAGCCATAGAAGTTTAAAATGAAAATAAGAAAAAAAAAAGTTGCAATTTAAATCTATCTATCAGAGGCTTACACTACCACATCCATTAAAATATTTATGGAACAACAACAATAATAATAATAATAATACGCTGACTGACTACTATACAATATTCATGATATAGTGTCTCGTAACTCTATCAGTTACCACCTAACATACCTAATATAACTCTACATTGTTTCAAATATAAATCAAAAACTTTAATTACACCACGAGTGAATAAACTTTGACTATGTTGATTCTGGATGAACTTTTGAAAAGAGTAGAAGACACAGCACGACAATAACAATAACAACAACAACAATTGATGATAATACTATATTATAAGTTTCATTGTCACATCATACTACCTACCCATAATCAGACAGTATCATTTAAACATAATAGCTGAGTATAATATAATTTTAAAGAACATACCAGACCAAATCTAAGTATACGTAAAAGGCATAAGCAAAATAATCGGTAACTATATAATGCTAGAGGCCAGGCCAGCCTTTCCTCTATCATTTCTTCTTTTCTCTTTCTCTTTCACTGTCTTTCGCTCTGCCACTATTTCGTATTATATTATTTACATTATTTACATTATTATTAAAGATTTAGCTGAAAAGATAATAACAATGTATAAAGTTATACGAATTTACTCATTCTATAAATTTTCGATGATACAAAATATAAATAATAATATATATAGGGAAAATGTCCCTTTTAAATATAATATAAGGTTATAAATTGGTTTTCATAATATTGGAGTAGATAGAATATGTAAAATGGATGGATAAATTTAATATACGAGAAATGTATAATATTATATATATCTGAAGTGCTTGAGCACATCAACTAACTACCTAATACCAATACAGATGAGAAACGAATGTTTTTGTGTATATAAAGTTATTATTATACTTTTGTATGGTGTGTAGTGTTATGCAAGAATATCACTTTTTTAATTGGATAATTTATGCATTTAAACGATAAGAATGTGAAAGAAAATTTAAAAAAAAAAACAAAAACAAAAAATTGTAAATTGTAATACAGAACATAAAAATGTTGCAGTTAATTAAAAAATAAAATAAAAAATAAAATAAAAAACAAAAAAAAAATATATGAGAAAAAGCGTAAAGAAAAATATGATGATCTTAATTATGATTATGCGCTCATCTTATTCATCAAAATAATTAAATTAGAAGAGTAGATATTCTATTTTTATTATTACATTTATAACTGTAGGCAAATGCCATTCTATTTCAGTGCTACGAACCAATTTTGTAATACAAAAAGTTTTTAATTTTACATTTTAACACTTCATCGTAAGAAGAAGTAATCTAATATCGAAAGTAATTTACAAAAGAATGTTGTTATTAACGAGTATTGATTTTGTTGTGCAAAACTTTTTCAGCAAAAGTTCAGTAAATTATTAATATGTTTTGGGATAAGGAACGCAGAAAGAATTGCCAGATTAGGGAACAGTGAAATTATATATCGCAAGGAAATAAAAGAAAAAAAAATAGATAATTTATTATCGAAGACTCAAGAGAAGATACAGAATAACCTAGTTTTTGCTTTCAATTGTATAAAATTTACAAAATTTGTGTCTCAATACAAATACGTTTCTGAAAAAAATCACTAGAGCTAAATGACGTGTAATGCTTGAAACGAAAATGACAATTAAAAATGACATTTATAGATAATTAATCATTCGAAACAAATCAACGATAACACATGCAATCTTAAGTTGTGAAATAAAACTGATTAATCATCAAGTTGCTATTTATTTTATTTATTTATTTTTTCGTTTAAATATTTTGATTAACATAAAATTTAATACACAACAGATTTGAAGCATAAAATAAAACTACATTATAAAAAAAAAAAAAAAACAAAAACAAAAATATCACAAATAATTTAATAACATTCTAACTCTAAATAAAATTTTCAAATAATTTTATATCGGTTATAATTCTTATTTTGGACTCAAGTCAGCTGAAATAGAACTTATATTTATTCCGAAAGTCTTAAAAAAGTTAAATTATAATATTGTAATCTACAAATCTAATCACATAATAATAAATTTTATTATGTATTATGTTGACATCGACATCGGCATCTGCCGCGCCATTCGCCTTATAGGTTATTGGTTGTATTCCGGTTGTATTTCTTTATATACATTTAGATTAGTTATAGTATAGTTAGCATTAAACATTAAGCAATAATAATAATAAAAAAAAAAAAAAAATTATAATATTAGTTGAATACTGTTAAAGTTCATTCCCAATCAAGTACATAGATAGTTATTAATTTTGTATTTTCATTTGATGTTTAGTTGAAAAATATTTGAAATAGAAGAAAACGACTATTATTAAAGCAACAATATGTCTCAGTTAATAGATTTGATTATAGACGGTTAGTTTGAATGAAATTCTCTGATTAATTGCTGTAATGGATTTGTAAATTGTTTTACGTATTATTTACCTCCACAATATTCAATAAAAACTAATTAACTACTTATGCATGAATCGTCAACACTGAACCAAACCTTATCTAATTTAATATTTTTTCATTCTTTCGTATGTTTGCATTTGCATTTATTTATTATAATTATATTGAAAACCTCTTTCTATTCTTTAAACAAAGCACATTATTTATATTTCTATAGATTAATATACAATTTTATATGCGCAATACAATATGTAGATTGTAGTTCAATCTATAATGTGTACATAAAGAGCTAGGAAAAAAAAATCGATTGAATATAATGTAGGTTGAGTTAATAACACAAAAAAATAAAAATATAAAATAAAATAAAAGAAATAATAATATATAGGAATGTTTTAAACACAAAAAAAAAAACATCAAAACAAAATATATTTTATGTTTGAGTATTTCATCATATGCTTGTGCACATATTTTATTTATCAATTCGAACGATATAATAGAGGAAATCAAATATTAACTGAATCAATTTTTGTATTATTTTAGTTTTTTTTTTTTTTTTTTGTTTGATATATTTAAATTTATATAGATTTTGTTTTATTTTCTTTATTTCTTCTTTTAAGTCAATCATATCCATAAATGCGTTTTAAAAATATTAATATTTATTTAAAAATCAAAACATTAAATCGTATGTAATATAAAAGTACACACGTGGATTGGAATATAAAAATTAAAAAAAAAATATATAATAAATAAACAAAATCGAATATGTATATTGAAGAATATGGTCTGTGTAAAGATATTTCTAGATATTTTTCTAATAAATAATAAATGCGCGTAAGTTTTGAAACGAAAGTTTTGTTATTTTAACAAGAATAATGAATACAATAAAATAATTTGATATTTGGTTCTGCTGCATTGATTTTACGTTGATCGAAGTTCATTAGTTATTGGTTGGATATTTTGATAATTTAGGAAACTGTGAACCGTGGAGGGTCGAGCAACAGTAAAATGTGAAATGCATATTCATTATTTGCTTGAAATGAACATCGCTCTATACCTGGATATTTTAAACAATAACTGTTTTATATTATCTTGAAACAATTTATTATTATTTATTATTTATAAATAAGGATTAGAGGAAATAGAATTTAGTTTCTTGGAAGGAACAATCAAGAGAATTCAGAGTGGATTACTTAGTAGATTTGAATTCCAAGAAAGATTTTGCTTCTTTTTTTTTTTGTTTTTGTTAAGAGTTAGACTGCCATACACAAAAGCAGGAATATTGAAAATTTGTTTGATGAAGAAAATAATATAATAAGAATAACAAACAATATCGACATACGACATACGAAATATGCTTTGTGAATAAACATATACGCGCACTGGGATTGGATCGCAAACATTTTTCAATTTCCTTTATTATATGAGATAAAATTGGCTGTATGGTTATTTTTATTGATGTTGCAATTTATGTTATGCACAAGATCCGAAATTATTTTTCTATTATGGAACTTTAGTGGCTTGAGCAATTTAAAAATTACCTAGAAAAAAAAATCAATTAAAAATAAAAAGGTATCTGTGAAACTCCGTACACCTACTGATGCTTTTCATAATTATTTAGATAATTTAAATGATAAACATTTCGTATGTTATTTATCAACATATCAGCGTTTATTTATGAAAAATTTATTTTCAGTATTTGTATTTTAAAATTAAATGTCATTCAATTTCGTAAGCATCGATACTCTATATTCGAATATGAAAAGTAATTTCAACTCATCAAAAAAAATTTGGTAAATAATAATTATTTAAAAATTAAGCAAATCAATTAAAAGTACAGAAGTTTTGATTCTCATAATTAGAGTTTTTAAGCATTCTCATAAAATTCTTTATTATTCGTTATTATTATTAAAAAATAAAACCAGCAAACCTTCCTTTTCAGTTACAAAGAAAATATTTCACGAGAAAAAGGATGTTTTTTTTTTATATTGATGAAAAGAAAAGAGGAAATTTTGCTAATAGGAATCAAATTTATTTAAATAACAAATAAATTGCTTTTCCCACATTATAAAACTGGATAATATCTTGTCTTGTATTAAATGGATATGGGATGATGT
This sequence comes from Catotricha subobsoleta, assembly GCA_011634745.2. NCBI lineage: Eukaryota > Metazoa > Arthropoda > Insecta > Diptera > Cecidomyiidae > Catotricha > Catotricha subobsoleta. The sequence goes on from JAABKK020060530.1 coordinate 7,630, forward strand.
GGATGTCTGTAAAATTATGTTTTTAACATGACAAAAGAAAAGGAAAGTAAAATCATTTAATTTTTTTTTTGGTTTTTACGAAAAAAAACTATGTTTTTGTAAACACCTAATTTTTTTTTGATCAAAAGCAAATGTGAACAAAAGGTTTTTTTTTAAATTACAAAATGAACGAAAAAAATTTTTGAGTATAAAACGTTCTCAGATACAAAATGGTAAACATACAAATTTAATCTTCTTTACACTGGATATCGACCTTTGATCCTAACACACACATCAAAAGCTAGCTAAATATACAAAAAAAAAAAAAAAAACGAAAAAGAAAAAAAAAAGAAAACGTATTTTAATATTATTTTTATGGAAAAATATTGTGTGATGTGTGATCAGCGTTTTCACAACAATTTTCCTTAATATTTTCAATACGCCAAAAAAAAAAAACATGTATCTGTAGAAGAGAGCGAAGAGTTTTTCTTTTTGAGGATACACAAAACATATTATGTGAAATTTTCCAATATATCTGCTCAATATAATAATATGTTATTATCATCGTCAATATTATACAAAAATTCTATTTATAGAGATAAAAATAAGGATAAGCAAAATAATATTAATAATATTCCAAAAACTCATATACACACAGTTCAAATTCTGTACATGGACACGACACACACACATGCACACGTCTTCTATACAAACGACAATAATAATAATAATATTATGTATAAGTTATAATAAAAGAGGATGTTGTTCACTGTTCAATCCATCCGCAAAAATTTCGAAGAACTTATAGTGAGAAAAAAAATAAGACGAAGAAGTATAATACGTGCTGAAAGAAAAACCTGTAAGTATGTGTTCAAGAGAATAATCATCACATTTTGTGAATTCTTTTTTCTCATCTTTAAGAAAATGCAAAAATGAAAGAAAAGGGTAAATTTTTCTGTTGTGTTAGGTTTAAGTTACACCGCATAACCATCAGTTACACTAACACAATTTTTTTTTTCTATCTTCTATTTTATTTCTTTTGTATCATCATCATAATATCTCGTCGCTTCTTTCTATAATATGCGCACAATATTAAATTTATTGGGTGAAATGTAATATTATGATGATATGGGAAATATAACAAATATATAAAAAAAAAAAATAATACAAAAACAAAAATGAAAAACAAAGCAAAATAAAATAATAAAAAAGCAAAAAAGGAAAAATAGAAACCGACCATCAACAACCATAATATAACATATTATAGACTGAAAACTTTATTTATTTATTTATTTTTTCTTCTGGTCGTTGTTATTTATATGATTTCAAAATAAAATATTTTCTTTCACCAAAATTAGTTTCGATCGGGTAAAATAGGTTCAACGTTCAAGGTTTACAGAATTGAAGGCAGGACAATTTCATTATTTGGTAGGCTTTCTTTTTCCAAAAAAAAAAAAAAAAAAACACAAACAGAAACAGAAACAGAAACAGAAAACTTTTCAATTTTCTTCCATATTTTTAATGATTTCAGTTAAGTTTGATGATAAATAAGTTAAAAGCATTGAAAGTGAATTTTGACTACAGTGAAAATGAATAGATTTTTTTGTTTGTTTTCTTTTTTTTTTTTTGGAATATTATTTTCTAAAACGATCAAACGAATTTACGCATACCGTACATTATTTCCATTATTCTAACAGACTAGCATTATTTTTATTTTTATTTTTTTAAATTTTAAAACGTGTAAAAAGGCATAGAATACCTCAATTTAATAATTAAATATTCTCAAAATAAACATAATTCAAATTGTATATTTTACGCGACAAAATACTTACAACAATTTCATTTTGCTTCGTCTACCTAATTATGTTGCCTAGAGGTGATGAGGCACCGTTTCGTATATATACTTATATAACATTTCTTTCGTCTGCTCAAATAACAATAGAATTCGCGAAAAAGAAGCGAAAAAACGAAATGAAATAAGATAAAATATAACGTAAATGAAAATATAATTCATTGTGACTTTTTATAAGATCCGACATAACAGCAAGATGTTAATGTTTAGAATCTATATAAAAAGAAAAAAAAAAGCGAAAAAGAAAACACAGCTACAGCTGTTGCCGCCGGTGGTGTTAATTCTACTCATTTTGTAACAAGAAAAACATACGTACACTATGATAATAATACTAAATTTTTATGTCTCAAGACCAGGGGTACGTGTCAATTTTACTAAAAATGTGCAGATATATATATATATATATATATATTTTGTTTGTATTTACAATAGAATTAGTAAATAGTTTTCTTGAATGATCACAAATTTTTAATTAAAAAATAGCACTTGATGTGTCTCAATATTGATTTTTTATCACTGTTGCACTATTTTCGATAAAAATTCGATAGGATTGGAATGAGCCCTTGATCCACAGTATATATATGTTCGGGAAATGTAATGAAATATTTATGACTGTATATTATAAATTTAAAAACTAGAATAAAACATATTTCACTGAAATATTAAATATTATCACTAAATTTAAAAGAATGGCTCAAATATCTTAATACATATATAATATATAGGTTGTAATTTGTCTTTTCTTCTACTGCACCTGAAGCAATAATAATAAACGAAGTTAACAAAATCTAAAAAAAAATAATATATATATATCTAAAAATACACAAAATTTAATAAAATATAAAATATACAAAATATAATTGGGTTGGTGTCGTTTACCGATAGACTGCCAGTAGCTTAATATAAAATTTTCGCATTCAATTCAGTTAGTCGTAGTCACACCGTTGATATTTTATTATAAGTATTTGTTTGACAACAAAATAAGCAGAAAATAAAATCAGAAAAAAGTCACGAAATCTTGTTCCAGTGCTGTACACACAATAACGACAATAAACTACCTAATAACAATAATAATAGAAATTTAGGTGTATTATTTTGAATAAAAACCGAGACGATGAATATATATTGTATCACCCGACTATGGTGTACACGCGTAACAAACAACATGTACCTATCGAAAAATATTATTATTTATTTATTTTGGAAATGTATGGAATATGAGGAGAGACGTATTGGCGACCTAAACAAAAACACTTTCTCTCTAACTTTAGGGCGTGTGGTGAGGCAAGTTCATTGTGTAGTATTTTCAATTTTTTACTTTTTTTTTTATAATCATTTCCTGGTGGTTTTTAGCATTCTTATTGTTCTGGTATTTTATTATTATTATTATTATTATTATTTTTGTTATAAAATGAATGGTGTAGTTTCTTGATATACTATGTCTACTATGTACACTACGCATTCACAATAGCACACGACCGTCTCCAAATAATAAATAAATGGTTACAAATATAGTTAAAATAGTTAGGCATGTTACGAATACGTTTATCGCACCCCGTAAGGCATTTCATATTTTAAATGATGATAAGTGAGTTTGTTCAATAATTTGTGTTTCGTATTTTGCTTAATTTTTTTTTTCTTTCCATTATTGTGGTTGTTAACACGGCGAATGCCTGGTCGTTTTGGATAAACATCATGAACGGTTAAGTTACTAAATACGTATCGTATTTCTATTCCTACATAATTTTTTTCTTTTTTTTTTTATCATCTTCTACCAATTTGGTACAACACGCTGTAAACCAATAAAATTTCATACACAAACACTATTTAGATTTTTCACAGATTAAACATGATTTTAATTTAATATGTACAAAAATTATGGGATCTGTTCTCAATATTTACCAGAATCCATGACAATATATTTGGGTTTGATGTTCTTGATTGAGACGAGGATTCTGTAGTATTGATAATAAAAGGAAAATATTTTCGTGCATTTTTTATGAGCAAATAAGGTCCAGTTTAAGAAAATTAATAAATTATTTTTCAGCTTTCACTTTTGAATTAAAACAGAAATTATATTCTAATTAAGTTTTTTTTAGAATATTTTATGATTATTCAGTAATTTTCTTGTTGTTACCTCAATTCCAATCTAAATGTTATTCACCAATAAATAAGCAACTTATACCTTCTACATTAAATGAAATTCAAATCAATATCATATCATTTTTTAATTAATCAATCAATCAATCAATCAATCAATTAGTCAATAAAATGTACGATACGAAAGAGAAAATTGCAACAAATATTATTTAATTTGCTTTCATTAGGAATCGTCTTTTTTTTTCTTTTTTTCTTACGAAAACTGAATATCTATTTCTCCTCGTACAATTACTTAATTGATAATTGATTAGATCTCTAGCATACAATATTTCTTATTCATTTTCTTCTTGCTTTATTGTTTTTTTTTTTTTTTGTACATTTTCATTATTATTACTGTTATATGAAACGAGAACGATGTTGTACGTACAACAAATATTTTGTTCAAAGTTCATCAAATAAATAGTAGGTAATGAAAAAAAATATCTGAAGATTGTTTTATATATTATGTAATGGCAGCAGCTTTATGCTCATTTTCATCATCTCAAAAACCCAAAATAGTCTTTCTTCATCAATATAAATCAACAATAAATTATACTCTTATGTTTATGTGAATATGTGTAGGTGTGTGTGTGTGTGTATGGGTATGATTTTCATGAAGAAAAGTATGAAGCATAGTAAATGGATCTATATAAATATGAGATGAAGAAGATTTATTATTATTATATAGCGAAAAGAAGTGTGGAAAATTTATTAGATTAATTCTTGTACCCCTCTCTTATACAACGATTCATATTATATGTATTTTACCATTATGTGTATGGAAAATGGTTAGAAGTATAGTTTATATTCACATTGCCATCCGCACAATTAGTTATATGTATATAATAATATTGATCTGATATAAACGCAAATGAAATTAAATGAAAAACTGCTGTCTTAAATGGAAATGGAAAGAATATATTTGATTATTATTATAATTTTGTGCTGACCTGTTTATTTAGGAATGAATAAAATTGTAAATAATATTTTCGTATTTAAAATGTGAAGTACAGCAGTCATCTTGTAAATCAGCCATTCCATGTAAAACGATCAACATCCGCATTACATATTTCTGATTTCAGAAAATTAGGCAACCCGTATTTCTTTTTTAATAGATTCAATTTTAAAATCATAACTAAAATGTATAAACTGTATATCAATCGAGATCTTGAGTTTAAAAAGCAATTTTTCTAAATTTACGTTTTTTTGTTACTCTTCATTAAAAAAAATAAAAAAAAATACGTCTCTTTATTTTCAAAATAGATTAGATGAATATTGTTGGTGAATTGACTGAAATATAGTATTTCAGAAATACTAAAAAAAAATTCAAAAGAAAATCTTTAAATTAATTTGTATACTTTATTCGCAACAAAATTGAGTTATCACTTATCAATAAAATATTATCGTATCACGATTGAATTCTATTTTGGTGTGTTGTGTCGAACACTGTGTGAAAAGATATTTTGCTTCAATCGATCGCAAATGGTTTGAAATAAAATATTTGAAACAAATGTGGTATACAAAAATAAGATAAATACAGATCAAAAAAGTAAAAGAGAAAAAATAAATAAATAGACACAACAACAACAAAGATTTTCCTGATGATTTCTAATATTCTGAAAACAATGTCTTAAATAATTACGTTAATATTTCAACAAATTAATGAAAGTTATGAAAGGCTTTTTGTTATATACGGGGTACGCATTTAACGCTTTCCCTCAACAAAATTCAACAACGTATATTTTCATACAATATTAAAACCCCTCATTCTTTATATATACACAACAAAAACAATGTTATCGATTAACTGTCTTTTCCAATTTTCATTTTCAGTTACACAATCAGTCCTTTTATATTTTATAATATATATATAAATATTTCATTTGCTATTATACTTAATAATAATATTATGTAATATTCTCTCTAGTCAGCTACTTTTCCAGCAAAAAAAATATTTATTGTTAATAAAAAAAAGTCTACAACCTAAAAAAATAAAAATAATAATAATTAAAAAAAAAGAATGATTGTAAGTAAATTATATGATTATTTCAATTCAATTCTTTATTCATTAATTTTTGGTTTTAACATGAGATTTTTGTGAGATACAATTATTGTAATTTTTCAGCAACTGACAATTATTATTTACAAGTTTTTTTTTTATTATAGTGATGATTTGACAATTTTTAAAGGAAAATGAATGATTAAAAAAACTTTATTTTTTTATTATTTAAATTTTTCATTTTTCTTTTAAAGAGTATTTTTGCTAAGAAAAAAAAAACAAAAGTGCAGCTAATTGCATAATTTGAAGTCATAATAGCATACATAACTATTGAAAATGGTGTGTGAGTGTCATTGAAAACGATTTACTAATGTTAAAGTATTAATAATATAGCAGCGTACGCGTACCTATACTTTTATCGATTAGTTTCTTGAAAACACTTGAAACTTCTGGGACATTTGATTTAAAACTTTTGTAAAAGTTTTATAAACATTTCGGAAGTTTTTTTTCTCGAAGTATTTATACATTTTCCGATATACAATAAGTTCGAAACATCTGGAAATATTTGAAACTATAATTAAATATTTAATGTTTGCATTCAGATATTTGCTTCTGTTTTGATAAAAAAAAAAAAAAAATGATAATAAAAATAACCCAAAAAAAATTCAATAACTAAGCCGCTGTATATTCTGACATCCGGTTTTAATCCAATGTCCAATACCCAGACGAATGGTATTTTCGTTTCTAGAGCATAACACATGCATAAATGGTAACACGGAAAATAAACTACATATTGCAAAGAACTAGGTGACTGAGCAAGCAATCACAACAGGAAAGTATCGGATATTAAAAAGTAAGTACTTTATTTATTTGAGCTCCCAACACAATTATTATGCATTATTTATATACGTTATATATTATAACAATAATGACTAATGCCTTATTCGGTCTACCAGTACACGTACTTATTGTTCGACCTATTACTTAATCAAGTGAATATGAAAATATATGTATATATTTATATATATTATATATATTTAAGAGAAAATGAGCCAAGTCAACACACAAACACACAGTTTGAGAGGTTGATTAAAATAAATTTAGAGATAATCACCATGACGTCTTCCTGGATTTAACTAACCCACCAAAAAATTGTATTAAAATCAACCGGTCAACCGCACTTTACGTTAATTTAAGAATTTTAAAGATTAATTTATATATTTTATATTTTTATTTATATATAGTTTTCATTCTTTTTAATTCATTTCATTATTAGTTTTTCAGTTGAGATATTTTGATTTTATAATTTAAATTTTCAGTAAACTTGAATTTAGTGTTAGTTCATTTAATTGACATAAATCAATAGAGATGTAAGAATAGTTGTATTTTGATGCGGTATATATATAATATATATTAGCTATCTGTGTTTCAGTCGAAAATATTTAACATTGTTGTGTAGAAAATAGGTGAATTATTAATTATTATGTGTGTTTAGAGGTCACGAACCTTCTTTAGTAGACGAATAAAAAGTTTGTTTGCCATTAGACAGGTAAATTCTCTTGTCACAATAACAAAAAGAATCATATATACATACCATAGTCGCTGTGTTTCAAACCTAATGTTGATAACAAAACTTGCATATTTATTATTTGAAACCATCAAAAAAAGAAAAAAAAAACACACACACACATACACCACTCACAATCCTATAGAACTGAACACAGGCAGCACACTAATTTTGATTTAATTATAAAAATGACCTTAAACTTAGGTTATTCAGTATTTTTTTTTTCTTTTTTTTTATCCACTGTTCATCGTCATTATTGTTATTATTTATTTATAATAATACATTTTTGGTCGTTTCTAGGTTTTGATTTTGGATTTTTGTTTACTTCTTCTTCTTTTTCTATAGTTTTTTTTTGTACATAAAGACAACAAACCAGTATGCAAATGTGCCGTCGCGCATAACTTATTTTCAAAAATTATTAAACATTAACAAAGAAAACGAACGAGAAAAAAAATATATGTATAATACAAAAAAATTATAATATTCTACGAATTGATTACATTACATATTATTGCGCGCCGGTATCGCTGTTTGTCAAATGACACGCCTAATGTGTTTTTGTGGTATTTCTTTCCAATAGATATTTAATTTTTTTTTAAATTTAAAATTTGTTATTTTTGTATTTTGTGTGTTATAAATTACTGATAATTTTTCGTGTCAATAATTTTTTTTTATTCCTCTTCTTTTATTTTCTGTTTTTGTAAATGTGTGAACGTATTTGATAATTTATGTGATAGATTCCGAGGTTTATTGAGAAAAAAAAAACATTTCATTTTCATTTAAATAATAATAAATCCAATATTTTTAAATAAATATTGTATTTTAGGTTTAGCCATGAAGCAATTCAAATTTATTTATTTATAATTTTATTTATTTTTCACAATAAAATATTAATTTTTTAATGGTCTTTGAAAGGTGTCATTTATTTAAAATATCTGTACTTGCATTACTCGTGCAAGCTGTGAATCATCCACATGATAATTAAATATAATCTTTTATTTTATGACTGTGATTTTTTTTTTTTTTTGCTTTTTTTTTAGCATTTAATTTTACAGCCGTTAAAAAAACGTTAAACAAACAGAATTCATTTTATTAGCATAGCTGAATCAGCTTCACCTTATCTCCAAATTAGATAAAGAATAGAAGAGAGAAGAAAAAAAAAGTGTATGTTGGCTTTATAATTATTTTATACAAAAAAAAAAACGACAGAAAAATCATAATCTCAAGCAAATAATATTCAATATATTTCATCTATTTCAGAATAATTCAATTTGCATAAGTAATTAGGACTTATAATTACCATATTTTTTTCATAGAATATTTTCTTTCCTTTCAATTTTCGGTTATATACGAAAAAAAAAAAAAACAAATAACAAAAAAAAAATCTTTCAAATATTATGTCAATTAAAGTTGAATTTATCATCAGACATGAAACATTACATAATATTATTATTATTTAATTACACTTTACCTTCCTTTCGACTCGTACTCAAACCCTCTTCTGTTCTACCTCCATTTTTCTCCCTTTCCTATCAATTATCCCCGTCCTATCCTTTTCCAAAAACTTTCTACATTCTACCACAAATTATACACCAGGCAATTATTATCCCCAAAATGTCAATGTCAACCGTAAAAGGCTATAATAATAATATGTACAATTTTCTGTCTGTTAATAATATGAAAAACCAACTCTCAAAATATTTGAACGCTAATTTTCATTTGATAAACATTTACCTCCCGACATTCTCTATTCCTCTATTATATTATTTTCTGAATTATATAGAATATAATGAAATGTTAGGATATCTAGTATGAAAAGTCAAAATGTTCTACTATTCACTTTGCTGCCTGATGTTTTATATTAAATTTTTGTGTTCGATGTTTGTGTACATTTCGATAATATAATATTTTAGTCGTACATTGTCTGTTGTATATTATTTCTTATTCTATAGTTTATTTATCGAAAAGTAAAGGAAAATTATGTGCTTTATTTAATATATCCATGTGACTGTATTTTATTAGAAAATGACGTTTACTCTTTTAATGTTAAATTGTGCCAATTGAATAATAATTTATTGTTACAGTACGATACTTAATTATTATCATAAATAATGGTGATCCATTCCGAAGTCTACAACAGAAAATCTGTTTCTAAATAAAAAAAAAATTAGTGAAATATCGTTTGTTTGTTGCAGATCAAATATATTTATGGATTTTTTTACTTCATTTTTGAGAAATTTCAAAAAAACGTCTTTCAATCAAAACAGTTAGGATCGAACACGTCTCTATTCCTACAGTTGCGGAATATTTAAATGAAAATAGATTTTTTCTATCAAGTAACTACTTAAATGATTCGAATCCCTCATCCTTCAATAAATGTACAATAATTCTACCTGTTCATATATTTTAAATAATATTTTTAATTTAATCCTATTTGGAAAGCAATTACTAAATTTTCATATTTCCCATTAAATCGTATCATTTAATATTTTAATGATGAACCTGCATTTCAATTTCGGTTTGAAAGATATACAATTTCCATGATGTGCATTAAATTGAATTATTGATTTTGATGTGACATTGAATAAATCATTTCGATAATGTTTATAGTTTGAATCAAAGGTGCGTCAATTTATATTTAAATAATTACATAATAAATAAGGTAATAAATTTGCTGTAATGTAGGTATTTAAAATTTTAATTTATGGTACTTAGCTTCGATTTTTTTTTATTTATTTATTTAATTTTTTTTTTTAACCCATAAACGCCTGACCAATAGTTTAATATTTGAATAGGATTACGTGAACGTTTTATTTAAATATTTATTTTAAATTCTATTAGCAAACAGTTAATTGTTAAAGAAATTCTTTGTCAAATACTGTACTTTGCACCTTAAAAGTTTTTCTTAAAAATCAACCTAAGTAGCTGGAGCTAGTGTTTTTTACTATGCTGGAAAATCGTGAAACAATAAAGATAATATCTGTTCAATAAGTAGAGAAATATGGGTTTTCTATCTAATAGGGACCACAAATATTGCCTTACTCGTGTGTTGAATAATCCAAAATATAGAAATTATCTTTAATCATTTGAATAAACAAAAAAAAATTATATGTAACACAATATTGCAATAGTTTTAAATTGAATAAGTTTTGTAATTCTACTTCATCAACCTTCCTTTTTTTCTATTAAATTGAATCAGAAATTAATTAAGAATAATTATCCAACAAAATAATAAAGAAAAAAGTTGGAAAAAATGAACTACTTACATATTATTTGAAAAAAAAAATAGGCATAAATATTAAAATTTTAAAATTATTTGAAACACGTATCCACAATTAATATACATTGTCTTTAAACGATATACAAAATACAAGGTATGTGTTTCAAGCATTATTAAATATTACATCATGCGTAATAAATATATGGATTGGATGTAATGTTTAATCGTTGATGTGGACGTATTACATGTCGGTAACGTCGTTCGGGTATATACTCATAAATAATGAATAAATGTCTTTTTTACATCATAATTACAATGAAATTAATGTCTTATTTTTTTTTTTTTTACTTTTTCGTTTTTTAAATCTACCGCATCATGGTGCAAGCACAACAGCACACATCAAATGAATTATAAAAAAAAAATGTAAATATAAAAATATACAGAAAATAAAATTGTAATTTTTTTAATTTTCATCATAAACATAATATTTCATAAAAGTGTAAAAGAATAAAATAATTATAATAATTATATGATATGTTCTCTGGCATTAAAACATTACCAACCGATCATCATGAAATGTGTGTTTTCAACTATTTTTAATGCCGACAATGGCAAAGACGAACAGAAAAATAGAAGGCAAAATGAAGAACTATAAATAAATTAGCGAATATCTTTATTTTATTATTATTCCTTTTTTGTTTTACATTCTTGGCTATTGATGATAATTAATGCTAAAATTCACTTTACTATACGCAATGTTCTTCATAAATATTACATATAACATTGCAAATAGCACGATGCACAGCAGGTAACAAACATTAAATTGACATTTAAATTGAGTTTTATTGAAACTTTTGAGGTCATTTTTGCAAAACACTTTTAAAAAAAAAAAACAGAAACAAGCAAAAAGAAAAATTGTATATTCTAGGTTGTAAGTTGGAAGGGCACAATTTATGGTACGAGTGCATTTCTATTTTTATGTTTTGTACTTGCTAAAGATTGAATTGTCAAGAATTTTTGCTGGAAATTACGTTAGTGTGATTATAAAGATGAGATTTAACATTTGCGAAACTAATGAAACGAATAGAAATATGAACTTATGAACACGGAATAGCTATTTGCTTATATATATTTAAATCAAATTTAATGTCAATAGCTTAACATAAATGGATGATTTAAATTGATTCAATTCAATATACAGATGTTATCCAAAACCATTCCTCTTTCAGTTTCCTCAAAACTGGGCTATAATTTCTTTAAAATTTAACTAATTAATCAATACATTGCAAGTGGTATATAAATATCTATTAGCAATTGCCAATTATTACATCATTTCGCATCACATCATACCTAAACATTCATTCTATAATATGCGATGTACACGACATTCATTTACCAAAAAAAAAAAAAAAACATTTATGTTGTTTCTATAGTCATATGTCTATAATATATTTGAAAATGTTGAAAACCTTGACAATTCCATACATACAATCTATTTATTACACTCATACAACAACATTTAAATAACAATATTTTATTTTTCTATTTAAACATTTATTAACATTTTAGGTAGATTATTATTGTTGTCGCGTTGTGTAACGTCACCATGTATCAAATAAGCTAGGTATAGAATCAGACAAATCAACAAATGAAATGAAGTACATATAGAAATAAAAATTAAAAAAAAAATAAATAAAAGATCAGTGCTGCTTTTGTCCTTCTCCCTATTTTGTATTCAATAATAAATTATCGATTCGATATTGAATTCATATTGTTAACAATCTATAAGACATTGCTTGGACGAAAATTATTTCATAACAGCGAATTAGCTTTTTAACTTGGTTTCCAATTTCCATATTTACACGACAGATAACAACAATTGATAACAAACATTTATTTTTAATCATGACATCGAATACAAATACGAAATTTTATATAAATATAGATGTAACATAAAATTAATAAAAAAAAAAAAATCTAATCCTAAAATAAAAATAGAAGCTAAACTTACTTATTTCCATTAAAAATACAGCAACTTGATGTTTATGTCTGGTTCTGTTTGTTGATAATCGGTTGGTCACGTACAAAAATATCGCTAGATGTTTGTTTTATCTTTTAAAAATAATCCCTTTATCATTAAGCAAATGGTCGACTAAGAACACTGTAAACAACCCAAACAACCACCCACAACAAAAATAAGAAAAAAAATAATATCGAAAATCGCGCGTATAATAGAAAATCCCTTATTAATTGGTGCGGCACGCGGTAGTATAACCGTTCGTTGATCTCATCAGGTGCTTTTGTCTGATAAATAGTAACGATATAAAATCATATACCTAACACATAATAATATGATAAGAAAAAAAACAAAAATATATCCAATGAAAAAATCTAATTCATAAAAAAAAATAAGTACAGAACGATAATAATTTTCACTGGTTGCTATTATAAATGCTATTTTCGTATATTTCTTTTAATAAATGTTGAATGCACGCATTTACCCATTATACTGTTCAGCACAAAATATAATTCATATAAGTTTTTTTTATTTTTATTCAATATTTTTGTTTTTTGTTTTTTTTTTTGTGCTTATTGTGTGTTCGTTTTAATCCAATTTGAAGTTAATCTCAAGTCCAAACCACATATTCTACACACTCATTACCAATTAATTTTCAACGATAAATGTTACGGTGTGTCATTCACGATGGTACCATAGATACATTACAAACATTGGTAATGACATGCATATATATAAAACTCACAACACTAACACAAACGTGTTATTTATTATCTTTTTTTCTCTGTTTTAAGTATAATTAATCATTTAAAATTTATTATTAATAAAATATTGTTTTTACTTTGGTATACATTTTACTTTTTTTTTATGATCGCACATCTCTTATTCAGAATAAATAGCAACGTTGCTGCTCTGTTGTTTCTGTGCGATGTTATAAACAACAAAAATTATTAATTAATAAACTCAAGGTAAATTATAAATTATGTACATAACTTTTTAACATGTAGAATATCGGACGAGAATATTAACAAAAAAATATATTATATAAACATTAAATCACTGATAATTCACACACGATTCAGATGTATTTCTACAAAGATATTTTACCAACGACACCTAGAATACACTAAATTAAGCTAACAACAACAATATACAGAAAAATATCATTAATTTATTATTAATTTTTTTTGTGTATTGCTTCTGATTTGCGCTCTTTGGCCTATGTTTTGTAAAAGCAGATGATTTCTTTTTTGCGTAAATAAAAATAGTATTTATTGTTTTTTTTTTTAATTTATTTATTTATTTATTTGTGTTAAAACGTAGCTTGCACGTTTAGAAAGAAAAAAAAACAATTTATAATTTACACAGCAAAAACATCCAAAAAAGAACAAAAAATAAATTATTATAATTTTGTTTGCGCACTTTAATCAAAAACGAAAAAAAAAAAACAACGACGACCTACGTACTTAATGAGCTTATGATAAAAAATATATATATTATAAGCTGTTTCGTGTCTATTTCTTTTTTTTTTTACTTTTTGTAATGTCAATTTGTTAATATTTCTTGTATAAAATTCAAACAACACGTTGTGAAAAATGATAACAAAGTTCTGATAAAACACGAATCGTGAAATTTTCTATACAAAATTCTTTGTTATTTAAAATGTTTTTTTGTTTTTCTATATTATTTTTTTTGAGAAGCGCTTCGTATAAAGCCATCCACTTGGACCGATTATCAATTCTCTACTAACAGGCGGCTGATTTTCTCTACGCTGTACTGGTTGTGTTGTATTTTTGTATACAACTGAACGGTACCACGTTATATTGCAGCATTGAACTGGCTTCACTGAACAGAAAATTGTAATATTATTTTTCGTTGTTTGTTGCGCACATTTTTTTTTTTTTTTTATTATGGTTTGGAATATTCATGTTGGAATGATTGTTATTTAAATGTTCCAATAAGAAGGTTGATGAGTTGGAGCTCGAGAGAGTGAGAGAGTGAGAATGGAATAATGTGTAAATGAGCTATGAGTTAAGGGGAATTGTTAATTTTTTTTTCGTTTTACATATTATGTTGATTGGAATCGTGAGCTGATGAGCAGCATTTTATAAACACACAATATAGCAAACTGTTTTTTGGAATTTATTCGGATTTATAGGCGACAATAACGATTTTTTACGACCACTTAAATGCATGAAACACCTGCATGCAACATGATCAGCGTATTAGTTATATACATTGATCAGAGTGGTTTTTATACAAATGATTAATTTTGTATTTAATATTATTAAATTATTAATTTGCTAGTTGTTTATGACTTAATCATAATCACTTTTACGATATCGTTTATTGAATAATTAATTGCGATAAGTACGTATTTTTCCATAAATTCTGCATAGAAATGAGATTTTGTTTATTGCTAACTTATTATCAATTCTGTACGTTACCATTAAGGAGAATTAATAGGTGTATCATAAATGGATGTTGAAAATTGTTGTCAGTTTTATGTTAACAACCGAATATTAACCATTTATCAGCATTACATTAATGTTTGTATCATTTCTATGATGGCAATACGGATCACATGTCAACTCATTGTTTATATTCATTCAATACATAAGAGTTTTTTTTTATTACTAAAATGATACACAATATTTTGATGGAAATTTAAGTACTTAAGTACGTTCGATAAATAGTAAGTGCTAATAATATCTCGAATTATATAGATATCCACAAGAAGCGATGATTGATTTTCAATAGAATGGTTTCATGTTTCGTATATGAATCATTTGATATTGACATTTATTAAGTTAATTCATGCTAAGGACTTTTTTTTATCATACGATGCATAATTTCTAG
Organism: Catotricha subobsoleta; assembly: GCA_011634745.2. NCBI lineage: Eukaryota > Metazoa > Arthropoda > Insecta > Diptera > Cecidomyiidae > Catotricha > Catotricha subobsoleta. The sequence goes on from JAABKK020060530.1 coordinate 23,262, forward strand.
GCATCTATTTTGAAATGAAGAATTGAAGGACTTCATTTCATCAGACAAATAGAATGTGTCTCAGGTTTGAGTTTGATGTTAACCGTTTTGAATTTTATGCTGATCAAATGAATACCATTTGAAAGAAAGAAATCAATACCCTTATATGTAGTTAGTATTCCTAGATAAGACTATCTAATATTGATTCAACAGCGCTTAGTACTAGAAGATATCTTTAAGTTTGACAATACATATCTAAAACAATAATATGGCATCTTTTTTCTTCTTTCATTTCCTTATCTATTTATCAATGACAATTTCATTAATGGCGCTTTTATGATTTAATTCTTATAGCAAAAGTGTAAGTAATAATTCTTTAAAGTCAGTTAGTTCAAAGTAGTTCAACAAATTGTAACCAAATAAATTATAAGTTGACCAAGGGTTTCGGACATAGCTCCAGACGACCAGAAAATGAAATAACTAAATGAAGGGTCGCACAGAAAATTTAACCCCACTTATTTTTGGCGACATATCTTGTGGTATAATAGTTTTACCGTTAGTTATCCATATTTGTCCTCCAGTGTAAATGTTGCCTTTTTCAAAATATCACACACTAAACTTTTTTTCTATTTCGACTGTCCAATCGAAGTCTATTCATGTTTAAATCCAAATAACAACTGCTTCTAATCAAATTATTTGTAATTGCAGGTTCGATATTACGTTAACAGTTAACATTTATTGTTCCTATATTTGTCATGAATCGCTGATGATCAATAAATGTATAACATACGGTCGTAGTTTTCAGAATTACAGGGTTGGTGAAAGTTAATATAACCAAAAAAATAAAAAAATAATAATCCAACTAATATTTCTATGAACAAATAATTTTGTCGTTGATTATTATTTGAATATATTTATTTCCACCAAAATAAACCAGTGCCGCAATTTAAACAAGGAACAAATAACAAAATGATATTATTTTTTAATAACAATAAAGTCAAAACAAAATAAATATTATATTACAATACAATACTTAATAGTGTAACTTAATAATAATAACAGCGAAATTTTTTTGGTATTTTTTTTTGTTTTTTGTTTATTATTTTTAACAACTTAATCACATACAAATTTAATAAAGTTTGGAAGTTGAAAAAAATTCTCTTGTACACAAACCGAAATTACGTTGAGGTAAGTGCTCAGCTCTAAATATACTTAATAATATTAAATATTTATAACAAACAAACAAAAAATAAAAAAAAATATTTAAACGAGATCCGAGAGAAAAAAATAATAATAAGATGTGGAATTGATATGATCATCATCACAGTTTAAAACTATGTATGATGGTTAAATATCGTTTAACTCTCACGAGAAAATAGATTTAATAATAATAATAAATTTTTAAACAAATACCTCTTTTTTTTCATCTTCACTAGCTTTGTTATACTTTAAAGATAAAGCAAAGCAAGCAAAGGTAGACCTCGCTCCATCAGACACAGATGATTTGGTTAGATATAAGTATTTGATATTAAAATATATCCAAAGAAAAAAAAAAACACATTTTTTTTTTATTCCTAATTCGAAAACTGTGTACATCGATATTATGTGTCGTTTATTCATCGTCTTTTATTTGATCATCATATTCTATTCGCTTTCGTTATAAATATATTATCATTAAAATTATATCTTTTTCACATATAAAGTTCGTTTCGATGGCATATAATTCGATAGATACAATAATTATAATAATAATATTGGAATCATAAAAGCATATTATTTATTTTAGTTTTCTTGCTGCTTTAATTTTATTTTTTGTGTGTGGCAGTGGATGCTTTTGGGTATAATTTTAATAGAACTGACAAAACACACGGCATTCGAAATACAAGAGCCAAAAAAAATAATAAAAAATAAATAAAGAAGAGAAAAATATTACAAAAGGAACATAAAGAATGAAAAATATATTTTAATACGCGAGTCGCAGACGTAAGAATAATAATAGCAAAACCTTTTGTACAACGGAAAAAAAAAATTGGAAATAAGAAAAAAATAAATAAATAAAAAGAATGAATCTTATGTGAAGAGAATAAGAAGCTCTCTCTCATACACTCTCGAATCAACACACAACTAATAAAAAGAAAAAAAAATCGATTATTTGATTTTAAAGATGATAAAATAAAAAAAAAAAAATTATGAAATTTTGAACCATCAATAACTGACGAAAAATTAAGAAGAAGACCAAAATAATAATAAAATAATAAAAAGATATGAATAAATAAATAAAAATTTCATTTATTACAATAAAGGGAAAGAATAAAAAGATCGAGTATAAAATATTTCTATTTGGATATTTGTTTTTTTCTTTTCATTATTTTTTTTCCTTGTAGTGCGGATACTAATGAGAAGGCACATTTTTCTTTAAACGAATTGTTATTTTAATAAACTTTGAGTTTATGAATACCTTTTCAAAGATCACATAAGAGTCTAGCACAACATAACACAAAACAACACAACAATGAAAAATATGAAGAACATAAAAAGAGGTATCCCGACTGAATTGAATGTTGTTAAAATAATAAATGAGAAATATAATAATTTTTTTGTTTTGTGTATATTTTGACTCATCGCGTTACATGATAAACCAGTATTTAGTAATAATAACATCTTAACTTTATGATTGTGACTGTTGTGTAAATACAATAGAATGCCGAAATATCTATGGATTATGTTGTGACTGGGACTGCTTTGTGAACGATTCGTATTTGGAACCAAATTATTGCTTAATAACCTCGCGTCTGTAAAGTCTTATATTTGTGTGATGTTAATTATAAAATCAATGCAGCCTGCAGAGCTTCGAAACTTACGTAATGAAGCAGAAAAATCTGTGACGCTTAATTAATATATAAGCAATATAGGAATAGTTTTAGTGGTTCTAGTAATTATTTATTTATTTTAATTTTTACAAAATATGTTTTTAGCCAAAATGGCTGATCTTTTGGCGCAAATTAATTATGAAACTACTCATTTATAAAAAAAAAAAAAAAATTATAATTTTATTAATAAACATTAAAATATATAACGATAAAAAATATACTTACATTATAAAAATATTCATTTAATTGATAAGCTTTTTACAGACAAAAAAAAAACCAATATACATGCGCAAAAAAATTAGCAGAAGCAAGGTCTCAATTAATAAAAAAATGTCGATTAAGTGAGATATTTAGCAACTAGTATTTATTACTACTAGTTATTACTAAGCTTGATGTTAAATATAAATTTAATTCTCATTTTTCATTTATATTTTCTTTTATATTTAATTTTTGGTTTATATTTTAATTTAATTCTAAATCATTTTCCATTTCGAGTTATTACTAGACGAAGGGCTGCCTGAATTTAGAACTGTCAGGCAGTTGAAGTAACTCAGAATTAAATTAACTAAGCATGTGAATTAAAATTAAAATTAAAAATAAAATAAAATAAAATAAATAAATAAATAAATAAATGAGAGTGTGATATAAGAACAATAAACCTAAATAAATGCCAAAACATTAAATTAGCCATTTCTAATTTCCACTATACATAACAGAATCACTTCAATTTTTGTTTTTTTTTACAATAAATAGCATACAAATACAAACCTTAGCGCCAAGAGTGTGCGTCACTATTTAATCAAATACAACAACATAAAATACAAATGTAAATGTTAAATGTCAATACATCTGCTAAACATCCAAAATCCTATGTCGTCATTTCTGGAAAATATTTATTTTGCTCCCAAGAAATTTAATTAAAGAACCGACTCTTTCAAAAAGAAAAAAAAAAAAAAACATTCCCAAATCAGACAATGTAAACCAAGAGTATCAACCATATCTCAACATATAAATCATCATCATCATACATCATTTAAAAATAACAACAGAAAATACCACAGTGAACAATCACAATAGAATCCTTTTATAGAAAAACCGCGTAAGCGCACGCATAAAAAATTACTGATTTCATTTTAATATTTAGATTTAAAAAATCGATAAACCAAATCAAAAACAAATAGACGAAAAAAAAAATCGATTTAAATCTTGCGTCTTTCATGGAATTGATAATTTTTTTTTTATAAGTATTTATATGTATTTTCTTTCATACATTGCGGTATTTGGGAATGAATGAGTTGCCCAAAAGGTAAAATAAATCATAAATGTATTTAAGAAAATAAAAAAAAAAAATTAAATAATCATGTCAAAATTATTATTATCTTGTTTAAACCTAGGTTTTTCTATTTTCTTTTTTCTTTTTCTGAAAAGAGACACGCACATGTGCTTCATTGTCTGTTATGTGTACAATTGTACATATCAATAGTAAATACATACTATTTATGTGCGTAGCTGACTAGATATATGGTTTACGCGCAACTGCGGTATTTGTTGTATTATAAGTAAGTATAAATCATTGACCAATTTATAACAATGTGTTGAATTATTTTCGAATACTTATTAACAATTAATTACAAGCATTAATAACGTTCTTGCGGTTATTCAATATGGTATAAACTTAACATAGAATAAAATTTATGGTATCCATCCACAGTTTGCCATACACGTCATTATGTCAATCCATCAATTATAAGAAATAAAATTATTTTATGTGAAGTTGTTGGTTTTTTTTTTTTTTTTTTTAATATTATTAAATTGCCCGTGGGACTTATGAGAAATTACGGCGAGTCATTTTTTATTTCTTCTTTATTCAATTTTTGTTGTTGTTGTTTTTGTTGCTGTGCTATTAAATTCAACTCATCCAAGTATCCATAGTATCAAAAATCTAATAAATGAATGTCCATTGCGTGTCCAAAATTGAAACAATTTTATAATTTTTTTGTTAAAATTGGTCAAACGAAACGGAATAATAACAAAATAACATTTAAATAAAAAAAAAAAAACAAACACACAGCCTTACTTATACTTAAAAAAAAAAAAAAAAATTACAATACTCGTCATCACCACATGAAGAAATAAATAATAATAATATAAAAAACAATAAAGTAATATTTAAATCCAAGAACCGTAGAATATTGTATGTGCGTTGTTTATAATTCGACGTTAAGTTAATAATAATAGTAATAATAATAATAATAATAAATACATAGGTATATATGTGAAATGTATGGATGGAGTGGAGTAGCAAAGTGCAATCTAATTTATGTCCCCTGAAGCAATAGACGATAGATAAATTATATATGATAATATGCGGTGTGGTTAGATTGTTGTGTGTCGATCGAATAGATTATATTATAATCAATTTTTGTTGATCTCAATTTTCGAACACGCGATATTTTAGTTTGTTGGTTTTTTGTTTGGTTGTTATTTATCGTCTAGTTTGGTTTTTTTTTCTTTTTTTTTTTTTTTTTGTTAATTTATTATTATTTTAAACAAGAGTATGAAGCGACAATTTATTGATCATAACGTTTTATAAATAGAACGGTTTTACTGTCAATTACATTGAACAATAAAAGAAAAAGCCTCCATAAATTTTTATATATTACGCCGTATTTCATCGGTTCCAAAAGTATCTGTTATTCCTATGAGTTGTTTGTCTTCTCAAAAATTTAACGGCAAATGAAAATTAAATGAATTCAGTCTTGCTTTTATGAAACGGTCTTTTAATAGCGAAATTCAAACTATTTGCTAGCATTATGATTGAATAAACATTCATTTGTTAACGAGCACAGAATGATTTGAAATTTAATTGTTATTTACCCTTCCCGCAGCGTAAAAGCAATTTTACTTTCAGAACGATCTACTACTGTAATTTGCTTGTGCATGCCTGACAAAAAAGAACAATCAAATTATATGATTCATCAGAAAAAAGAAAATATTTTAAATACTTCTCACAAAACAATTAACATTTATATATAATATATATTTTTGAATTAAATTCGAAGTGAAAATAGAATTACTTTTCTCTCGTGGGTACCCTTTCAAATAAAAATAAATCGAAATTTGAAAAAAAGAAAAAAAAAACAACAACAGCTTCCTCAACGTAACGATCATCCCTTTTGCTAAAACCGCACACCCGGCCATATCCAATCTGCGGTGAAAATCAATTTCAATTATTTTTATTCTATTTTTTTTTCCAGATATTATTTGGTCTTCACACGCATACACACAGACTATTGAATCGATAGAATAGTTCTGTAATAAATATCAATATCGAATTTATTTCTATTTTTTTTTAAAGGCGTGATTTTATTTAAAGAAACTGATGAACATCACACGATTCACTTATAATGTACACATATACAAACAAACGATGCGATTAATCCGTAAAAATCCAAATTTAATGTATAACAAATTGAGAAAGAATTCATCCTGGCTCAATAGCAATTCTGTGTAAGTATTATTCAATCGTAAGGATGAATGGATAAATATTTTGATGAGCAATGATATGCGATATATCTTGGGCAAATCACATTAAATACAAATGAAAAAAAACAAGAGATAAAAAATATGTGTGGCGGCATTTTTGACTTATAAAATGTTATAATGTATTTAACTTTAACTCATGTCGGTGTCATTGTTATATTTGTTATACATATTATCCCTTTTACTCGAATGCGAATGGAATTTACAGCAAAAATTATTTAATATTAGTTTTGATTGGTAAATTGATTTCTATTTTTCATTCACTTTTTGCAATATTTTGATCAACAAAATTATGTTGCGATAGCATTTCAAAAAGAAAATATGTAGTAAGTATTTTTTAGTTATTATGTAATTGGTTGCGTTTTCTTGTCGTGATTGAAATTTTCACTCGTGAATACAAGTTTGAGAAATCACATATTCACTTAAAATCAGAGGCTTTTGATTGTATTTAAATTTTAAGCCTAATACTTATATGATTATTTCGAAACACCGATATTTTAGCAAATATTTTCTAAATTAATAATTATACCTTTATGAGTGTCAAATAAACTAAATTATCTCTGAACGAAGCCGAGGGGTTAGTCAATCGAAGATTTAAATTATTTCAGTATTTACGTTCAGCGTATTCTGAATGTATAAATTTGAATACACGGAAGTATTCAGAATATTTGATTATTTTTATTCATGATGCTTTCTATATTCAAAGAATAGTAAACCTCTCGAATCAGCCTTCAATAAGTAAATCATTCGGATTAGAATGGTAAAACTGCGTAATATATATTTGATAGGTTTTACTGCCAATAATTCTATTGGTTATTGTGTCATGATTTATCATTTAAACAAAACAAAACGCAACGTCCAGAATAAAATTGTAGAAATTTATTCTCAATTTTAAATTTTATTTATAGAATTTTTTAATTGAATGAGAAATAGATATTATGCGTTTTATGTGATATATTTTTTGTTTTGCTTTATCTTATATTAAATGTAATTCTTTGAATGAAATAATTCCATTTAAAATACATTTATGTATTTCTTTTACATCATTAAGTATACATAGTACATACATAATAAGGTTTCATTATTGGAATGATGATTATTCCATTTATTTATTTTTTTCTTTTCTTTTTTTTTAACTTTATATTTTGCGTTCATCATAATAATGCCAGACACCAATTAGAATTTAATTAAAAACTATAATTATGTAGAGACACAGAATTCATTGTATTCTTTCAAATTTTTAGTTTTCTAATAATAGCAGGTTGAATAATGTTATGTTGAATTCGAAACGCATTAATAGAACTTTTAATATATAATTATTATATTTTTAATAATCTATGCGTTGAGTGTTGGCTGCCGTTATACATTATTCCATATCATTTTTGTAATATACCCTAATAGATACCTCGTCATTTAATAATAGCGTCAAGACAAATGAAAATTTTAATTCATTCATAAAATATTTATAATATTTGTTAATACTTTAATATTAATATTATTTCAATAGCTCGAATTGAATAAAATAAAAAAAATAAGAAGAAAAATGTAAACCTTTTAGTTTAGTTCATGAGAAAATGGAATTCGAATTCTATCTTTTCAACGAGGTAATAAATTTTAAAGAAAAAATGTGTTATTCATTGCTCAGAAGATATTTCTATTTTGTAAAGCAAGATTTTATTTACAATTCTATAGTGTTTTGTATCTTTTTTCTTTTTATTTTATTAATTCAATTTTAAAGCTTGTGGAAATATCAAGAGAACATTGTATTATGGATGATGTTATAATATTTTAATTTTTGAGTAAAGCTACTTTTCTATTTACGTTATCAGCGCGTTTATTTGTTAAACACTGGGATAAAACAACTTAGTTACGACTACATCAGATCAGTATATACTAGATGTCGAACTTATACATGTATTGTGAAACAAGCACACACACACACACACACACACACACACTCACGATTATAAAGTAAAAGTAGTATACATCAAAATCTGTGGTTACGACTAGTTTCTGTCTACGAAAACTTCTTTAGCCAAGCATTCATTTATGAAACAATTGTTGATATATCGCATATTAGTAAGAAATTTTAAAGTATATTTTTTAAGCCTTCATCGATGACGATATCTCTATACTGCCCAATTTTTTGGAATTTCAGTGCGGATAAATCATTAGAAATCCAATGATTTTACAAAATGGTCCATATTTTCCCCAACTTCAATCTGAATTTATTTCCTAAAAGTCTGGAAATAAATCCAGATTGGAGTTGAAAAAAACATGGACAATAAGCAAAATCGTTGGAATTCCAAGAATTTAGTCAATAGGGTTACCAAAAAGGTATATTATTATTATTATTATGGTTTGTCTATACCGTAAGGGAAATTGATTCTGGTATGAAGTTTAGAAAATTTAACATGAAATCTATCGTATGCGTAGCATAAATTATATATGTTTAGACGGCATGAAAATAATTTTTCCAAATTCTATATACTTACCTATGACTATATAGTATATACGTATTGACAATGAATATATGTATGAATATACATTTATGAAATAAAAACAAAGCTTTATGGTAGCTGGAAATCCAACTAGTTATAATTATAATTAATTCAACTAACAACATTGCGTTATGACGTAATCATTGAAACCACAACATTTATTTAAAAGCGCACTGAGTTCCATATTTCTAAAATTATTTTTATTTGACAGTTTACTTCAATTATATTTATTTTATTGAAACAATTACATACTATATCAACAGATTTTTATTATTGATGATTAGAATGATTTCATATGAAACGATATATTCTTTTTCCAATGAGATTGATGTAGAATCGTTTATACATTCTTCATTAAATTTTAAACTAAATCTTATTTAATTACAGAAATAAAATTTCTTTATCTTTATCTCCAATCTGCTGGTTATGTAAAGCATATAATATCTTAATTTAAAACATTAAAAATAAAAAGAAGAAGAAATAATAATAATAAAAAACCATGTGAATATAAATAACTATCTCATCTTCTGAGGTACAATCATAGGTGCACACGCTTCTGATTTCAGGGAGGGGTACATTTGAAAAATTTAGATAGGGTATTTTTTTTTTTTTTATC
>JAABKK020060541.1:0-32765 GCA_011634745.2 Catotricha subobsoleta
GCCTAGAATGATTTACTGTGCAAAGCTACATTTAATTTAAACTTCATTTTAATAATTGACTTCTATTTATATTTGTCTGAAAATTTTAAATATTATTTATTCCGTTTTATAATACATATCTAGATTCAACACAATCATTTTGACAACACGTCATAAACATTCGTTAATTTGACTTCAAAATCATTTGCATCCGATTTGAAAACTGTTTTCTATAATCTCCCTCCAAAATGATATTTTTCAAATAGACGCGTCTATATTTATTTATACATCAGCACCTAAAAAGCAAAGAATTATTATATTTTTGGTTTTATCAAAAATGTTATACATGAAGCTTCATCGTCACTTTTCATTTAGCAATATATATATAATACGTTAAACGTAAATAAACCAAACCAAACCAAACCAAACCAATATAATATTTTTGAACAAACAAATTCGTATCATTAAATTACATTTCTATTTTATCCCTTCGCTTTCGATATTAAAAAGAAAAACAATTTTTTTTTTTTTTAACCATTTGGAAATTTAATCAATTTATATTTTACTAAGAATAAGATTTTGTACAAAGTTATACTTACATTTATATACCATATCCATCACATATTTGCTTTGTTCTTTTCTTTGTACAGTTGTATTATTATTGTTTTTGGAATATGTATTATTATACCATTTAGAAGGCTAATGGGGAACAGACTATACAGTATACACTATACATATATATAATATATGTAATAAAAGATGCACAGCACAATACATTTATAATAGGAGAATTCAAGAATTTAATTCAAATGAATAAATATGTTTTACTGATTTTCTAAATTGAACTTTCTTTTGATTTGATTAAACGATTTTCTTAGCGGGAGGGAGGCCTGTGATAAGATAAACAGATAAATTCAGCTAAAAGCCAAAGGAAGGAAGGGTATTATTTTGTAAACAAATTATATAAAGAAAAAGAAACACAGAAATTTGATGGGGTGGTAGAATGTTATTTGTAAATATGTTTGTTTTTTTTTTATCTGTTCCTTTTTATTTGCTATTTTTATTAATGAATTTCGTATTTTTGTATTTTCGGTACTTAATTGCGAGAGGTAGATGTTAAAAGATTTACATTTCTGGATCATATAAAAAAATATTTCAATGTTGACAAATGCAATAATGGTCAGCAATGGGTGTGAAGACCATTTTCTGTGGAATATATCTAGACCTGAATGCTAAAAAAAATTCACTGATTTTTCTGAACTGAAAGAGAATAGACCCCCTATTTTGAATAAAATTTAATTCTATGTTGATTTACAACATACCAAACAAGCTGCAAGAAATTTTTTAAGCCACAATTTTATCAAAAATGCTAGTATGAATAAAATTTGGAGGAGAATTCTCACATATTTATGTCTAAACTAACTAATATCAATTGCTTTAATTTTCATTTAACGTTTAAATTAGGGATCGTTCGCTTATTATGTCACACTGATAGGGGTGAGGGGAGGTTGAAAATAGTAAAAAAAAAACCGTGACAGTATATACATTTTCGAGTGTGACATAGGGGGGAGGGGGTTAAAAATCATCAAATTTGGTGTGACATAATAGGCGAATGATCCCTTATCGATGAGTCAATTTGACCCATGTCCAGAGATTAACAAAATTAATATGAGAAATTACCGTAATTATGTTTTGCATGCTAAATTATGTTATTCACAGATTCAGGCTGAAAATTCAGTTTAAACATAATTAAAACTCGGTTTTAAAATGAAAATGGTCAATTTGAGTATTGTTTTACTAATCTAAACAATATGGATTAATGTAGTACCTTGTCTACCTGCTAAAAAATATTAATTACACATTACAGATGATATATTCATTTGTTTTTGTTATCATAAAACTGCTACCTAACAAATAAAAATATGTTCTATATACGTATATATCCATATGTTACTCACTGATAGCGATTACAATGCTTATAAAATATTTCTTTTTTCTATTCATATTTATGTAAGTAGATAATGCATAAATGTGTATTGTGTATAAGCTACTTACAATATTATGATTATATAATATTTTCGAAATGTGAACATCAAGTAAGTTGGATAGGTATTCCCAAATTTAGTAATAAAAACATCAGTCAGAAAAAAAAAACATCCACCCTTCATCAATAAATTTTCTATTTCCCCAGAAAATAATAAAAAAAGATATGAGTTTAGTAAAAATGGAATGCATACACAGTTTTTACACACATATACGCACGGCAGTTATACAAAAGAATTTTAAAAGCCAATAAACATCTTTATAAGGCAATAGCATCAAATATGATATATTAGAATAATAGATTTTCATTTTCGTTTTTTTTTTTTCGTTTTTATGAAAAATATGATATCAAACGAAAAATGTTTGGAATTTTTGTTTTCATCTTGATATGTGTTTATACATTACGTTTTTTTTTTATTGCTGTTAGTAGGCTATTATTATTATTATTATTATAGAGAAGGTATTGTGTATAATTTTTCTTTGAAATACTTACCAACCATAAATGTGTGGCTTTGAGCTTGCTATTTTTCAGGGGCAACTTAGCTATTTGGATAAGTTTAAAAACTATTTAGTTATGGATAAGAAATATGCATAATAATATTTTGGTAATATGCCAGGAGAAATGTTGTGCGCTTTACATATATGACAGTGTGACACGTAGACTACAAAATCTGTTAAATGTCTGCACAATTATGAAACCTCGTATCTACAAAAATCTGAGTTCTATTAATTTTGAACATGTTTTATCATTAATTTTTATTTATATAAAATACCTAAAATTTTGTTTTGAATTTCGAAATGAACTTTAATATTTTTAACTCGAAAGGAAATATTTTAATCAATTTTAATAAACAATTTTATATCACAGAATTTAAGATTAGCGAAATCAAAAGTACGACTGATTTTCTTATCAAAATATATGTCAACGTTACGGGATATTATCAAAGCTCATTTTGAATAATTCAAACTATATACCAAAATATCTCATATTTGTTTATGTACCAAGACATTTAATTTCTAGTTTGAGGTATTTGATCAGTTAGTTGTTTGGAATTAGTTGAGTTCAGTGTTAGGATAGATGACGATCTTATCTAGATAATTTCATCATGATAGATAAAACTATCTAGAGAGATTTCTCTTTATTATCTTTATCTAATCTATTATCTAAAAACTAATAATCTTTTCATCTAAGTAATAGATAAAAATACAAATTTAAATATTTAAACGAACGCATTTCCTCTGTGTTCTGTGATATTTTATTAAACTTTACGTAAAGCGTAAAGAGTATAATATGAAAAAGTTTGCTGAGAAATTCTTTAGAACACGCATAATCATTTTCACGAAACTGCGATTTCCATATAACTGAATACGAATATTTGGTTGATTCCTTTAAGTTTTGTATTCGTCGTATATATTATATATATTATTACATATATTCGTTTACTAATTTTTTTTTGCATATATATTTTATTATCTTATCTGGATGAAAAGCAAATCATCTTTTCCAACATTGGTTGAGTGCGTTCTAAATCAAAATTACATAAAAAGAAAATAATCAAATATTAAATTAATCTCATGATTTTACTATTTTGCGATAAATTAAAATTAGAAAACCATTATATTCCAGTATAATACAAATACATAATAATTTCACAAAAAAAATTCAACATAATAAATAATATCCTCCTTTTCTGATCATAGATTAAACGAGGTCAGCACATCGTGGGATTTGTTCCAATTCACACTAAGTATAACCACATAGGTTACTAGTCATTTTTCAGATACAGGATTGTAGGATGGGTATGTTTCTATAATTACTAATGATTCTATATAATGTCATGTTTTATATTCATTTTTATATTTGCTAAATATATTTTAGATTGCGATTCAGCCTATATGCGGCAAATGTTCATCTGATGCAAAATGTATCAAATGACTTATGTTGTTATGTTATAGAGTTACATATATGGTAGTGTATATTGTAAATATTTTTGAATCAATTAAGTAAATTTCATAAACATGAATTGAAATGGTTTCAGCATTTATCTTATTACATAAAATACTATAAAATAATACGTCATAGCTTTATAGCTGATAGAAATATCTGTTAAAACTAAATACGTCAATTACCTATAAATATTTTATCAAGATATAGTCATGTTCAAATAGTCCTACAATTTATCTTGTCCGATGTCTATATAAAATATAATATTTTTGATGGATGTATTTCTAACAGTTTTTTTTTTTACTTCTATTTTCTTTTTCTATGTGGGGTATGGTATATAAACTATAACGATTTCCTTTCGATAAATCGTCAGACTATATATATATTCAATATATCTGCATTGGCTATTTGGCTATTTGGTTTATGGAATGGACAACACAATAAATATTCTTTTTATCGAATGAAATTGCCTAGAGAACGAAATAATAACAATTGACCAATCAAATGATTTTTTTTTATTGTTAGCCCGATTTATCGATCATCAATCATAATATATCAACAAGATAACGTAAATCATGTTATATAAGAAGTGCATAATTCAAAGTGAATCATAATAATTTTATCTTAAATAAATATTTCAATTTCAAAGCGTATTTTGTTTTTTGGTTTTTCGTTTTAAATTATGACTACTTTTTGTACATAAATATAAAATAAATAAATAATTCAGTTAAGTTATTAATACGTATAATGATGATGAAAGTCTATAGCAAGTAAATAATTACATTGTATGTACTAATTAGATGAATCATATATTCTACTATTATTATTATAAAGAAATGATTGCATTCAAACAAGCAATTTAATTTGTAATTCAACTAAATATTAAATAATTTTAAAGGATGATTATTTGAATATATATGTTCATTAAATTTATGGTTACAATTAAATATTCCATGCTTTTATTTCAAATAATTAATTCAAAAGCATTTCATGAAATAACCAAAGCAGAAGTTTATTAAAACTTCATTCATTTATCATTTTTACCACAATTTCTCGTATCGCTTGTGTATATATCTTCTGATTTTCTCATATTAAATTCTTGTCAGACTGAAACAGGCATGATGTTGTGATGGGTGATGTTCTTAATTTTAATGTTCTATAATATAGAAATGAGAATATATAACAAAGGTAATTATAATATGTACTTTGTATTTAAATTTACCTACTGTTGGCTGGTTGTTCGCAATGCTTACCATGAATAATATCCCTTTCTATTTATTCTTTATATTAAATCATATTTCATCGAATGCAAAACCTTTCCGCTAATTTAAAGAAATTTATACGGAAAATATATATAAAAAAAAACAGGGTAATTTTTCTAAATTAAGTAAAAGAATGAAAAAAAACAAAATGATGTAAAGAAATTATGATTAAAAGAAAGAGAAAATAAAATCTGTTTGTGAAAATTAACTCCTCTAGCGACACAATGTTTAAGACATATATCTAAATAAGTAATATAATCAGTGGGAACAGTGTTTTGTGGAAAATTTAAATGGCACTGACTTGTTTATATTTCTCATTTTATTCATTATTTCTTTTCTTTTTTTGCTTCTTTTTTTTCTTATTTGGCTTGTAGTAAAGTGGGAATATGAGAATATCGCATAAACCTTTAAATAGGAAAATATCTTGCATTATATTCGGGTGTTATATTACGTTTATGATGAGCTATGAATGAATTTGGTGTGCATTCTCTATATATATGTTTTAAATGTTATGCAAGTCTCAATGGCGCTTTTCTCCCCAGAAGAAGATTAATAAATAAAATAATATAACTGAATGTGAAATGGAAAAGGGTAAAAAGATATTAGAATTAATGCAAACAACTGCTACTACACAACAATGTACTGGATATTCACAATTACATGTGTTTTATTCAAAAGGGTTTTAATTACATTTGGTCGAGGTTATTATTATGTTTGAAGACCAGAATAAATTATCTATCTATATAGCATCAGAATTAATATTTGAGTGTATCTTAAGGATTTAAGCATTCGCATAGAACAAAAATTAAATATTTTAAATGCACGTGTGTTTATGAATTTTTTATTTTTAAATTTGTAAAAGAGTCGAAACAGACAGCATACATACTCGTATCTATCTATGCTAAGATATAATCTCTTTAGAATTAATATATTTTCTGGCACAGTCGTAATACTTATTCGCAATAATATTTTCTTCTTTTTAATTGCAAAAATGTTCAAAACACAATATTACTGCTGAATTAATTTCCATTGGCATTGTTTAATACAAACCGATAAACGAATTTTCCATAAAGATGGTAAATTAAATATAGACAATATTTGATGTAGATTATTTTCATTCGAAAATACATAATTGCCCCAAAATAAAAGAGAATTCAAAATATTCTACCATGAATTTCATTTAAAAGTCATCATTTAAGCCAAAAACAGGAGATTTAAATAAATCACAATTGTCTATTAATCGCCTCATTTCGTTAAAATTGTCACCGAAATTTGTTTTGGCATTGTAAAAGCAATGGAATTAGTTACAAAACAAAGCATAGGATTGGAAATCGTTGAACACAACGATTAATATAAATTTATAACGCGTCAACGATCCTCTATAAGGATATTATATGTAAATGCGTGTAGTAAATTTATTGTATATCCATAACGAATGGAAAATAAATACAAACAGATAAAATTTGGCTGGAAAAATATGCGTTGCTGATGGATTGATGGAAGGGTACGGAGCTTCTTTGAAAATTCACATATTAAATTAATAGCTAATTAGGAAATACAATTAGAAAATTTCAACGTTTGGGCAGATTTAAATTAAGTATTATTTTATTAATGATGTTCCTTGATTTGCTAAGATTCTGATGTTCAATTCAACCATTCCAGTAACTAAAAAATATATTTGGTAGGAATATTTAACGTAAGATTTATTGATACATTGAATACTTACATCATGCTCATTTCAATTTACTGTCTTATTCTTAAAGCAGCGGCCTCTAACATCTTCAAACCAATCAGATTATTACTAAAAGAAAAGTCGATAATGCGGTTTTTTTTTTCAAAAAAAAAAAACTTATCCGTATTCAATTAACTTACCTACTTGTTTGTATCCAAACCTTCAAATGAACAAAATTCGAAATCCTCAAACCCGCAATTTCGATATTGTAAACGCTATAAGGAAAAAAAATCATATTTCTACGTAAATATAACTCTACATGGAGTAACCGAATTGGATGAAATTAATCATGGATGATAAGCGAATATAAGCAACAATCATCATCCGCAATTGAGACAACATTGAGGATTACAGCATAACTATGCTTGTATATTATTATATGATGTTCGTATACACATATAAGTATGAGTAGGCGAGTATATTGTACGTAGACATAGAATAGTGCATTTCCGTTGAAAAAAAAATACAAGACAAGACATATGTAGTGTTATGTACTCATATATATTATCTACATTATAATACAAAAGCGAAAATAAATGTTTATTACGAATCTTACCTGTAGACAGACATCAGAATAAAATACATCATTTTTTTTTTAAATTCATATTTTCTACTTAGCAGCAGTAGGTACCTATTGTTATATGCATAATATGCTCCATTAATGATTTACAATTCAATAATAATCGAAATAAGAATCAATTACTCAAATAATTTTTTTTTTTTTTTATTCACAATTGTACTACTTACTAAAATCTATTCACTAATACTGAACAAAAAAAGGATTTGTATTCTTTAGAAAATATCTATGACTTAAGGTTTGAATACAAATAAAAATGAATATTATTATTACTTACTTTACAACTTCAATATTCAATATTAAATTGAGATACCGAATAGAAGATTATCTCTGGGGGCTATCGATTAAAGAATCAATAAGTAAACGATTCAAAATAATATGAATATTAAATAGAAAATATTATAAAATATTATAGTTTTTATTCAGATACAATGGAATTTCAATTAAAGAATTGTTTAAAACATAAATGCATTTTATATAAAGTTATTATTAATTTAAAATACAAAGTCATTTATCGAAAGAAAAAAAAAAGAACAAATATAATTATTTAATGCATCGCATTTCGGTTTTCATTACTAGAAATAAAATACTTTTTCTTTTCTTTTCATTTATTGTATTTCGTTTCGTTCAATCCGATTTCTTTTATCTTCATTTCAAACATGAGTCGCATTTAACAATCATTACAAACTATAAATTATGAATAAATCAAAGAGTTTTATCAAAAAATAAATTAATTATACATTACAATAAAACCATCAGCAAGCTTTTATATTTAAAAATGAAGGCGGCAAAATATTATATCTATATTTATATTTAAAAATCTTTAATTAATATTACTATTCATCCATCGTCATCGCTTTGTCCAAATGCACCTTCTATTTATTCGTTGTTCGGTATTGTCAGATATTATATAATATCCAATCAAAGGGTATAAATATTAAATACAGCTGATTGAATTATATAAGATAATGTGTGGATAGAATACGGTGTTAAAGAGAACACGTTGAATCTTATGACATTCAAGTAGTTCCATTTATGTTCAATTATATCATATATTATTGCTTTATTTATTTCAGTTGATGATTGACATATAAATAAATATCATATCTACTGAATTAAAAATTGAAATTGATTTAAATTTGGTTTGTGATAAATTCAGGTAAACATTTAGTTGTTGTTTTGACAGCAAATTCAACTAAACTATATTAAGTTTTATACGGAACTACATATACATATATATTGTTAGGGCATTAAACCACCACCTACGTCAAAACATTCTCAATAAAATACAACGAAAACCGAGAAAAGAAACATATCAAAAATCTACATTATTTTATTTCTAAATACAACAATTCAAAAGAAAAACGAAATAAATTCAGAGGGGAATAAGTTCATTCATCCTAATAAATCCAAAAAGTGGCTTTGTTTGAAAAGACCCATAGCGACAATTTAAGTGACATTAAGTCCCTAATCGAGATTTGTATAATGTATATTATAGTATTGTAAAATTTTATACGACAACGACATATCTACAGGAATATATTTATGCCAGTTACTAAAGAAAGAATTATATTTAGGGAATTCACAAGTTATAAATCTCTTACCTGTTGAATACAACCCTTACTACAACAATTCAGTGAGTGTGTATACCTTTGCCATATATTTTTCTTTTTTTTTTTGTGTCTTTAACTGTGCGGTTTATAGGTTACGATTTATTACAGAACATTACAGATATGCGGTTACAGGTTCGGGTCATTACTTATTATTTGCGTGGGAACTGAACAAGAACATTGCATATTGTTTCAGCACTTTTTCATTTACAAGTCATAGAATATTAAAAATATTGTAATGTTAGCAGAGAGAAGCGATATTTCATGTTTAGCGATAGAATGATTTACTTTAAAGATTTCGGTCATGCCATAAGAAATAGAGATTTACTTAATATGAGATAGAATCGAAAATCTAATTTGATATTTTTTTTTGTCTTCTTCATTTAGTAAAATTGGTCTCATATGTTTTTGTTACGCACCTCGCGCATAAATAATTTATAGATAAGTGAACATGCCGACGGCGGGTATGAAAAACCGTTTTAGTTCCTCTTTACTATTATTTTCTTAATATAATTAAAAAAAAGTATACTAAACAGCAGAATAAAAATTTTGGTAAATCACTGGTTTGGATCAGAACTGATTTGATGAAAGCCACAAAAACTTAACTATTTTAAATAATAATAGGTAGAAACTGCACAATTTTTCTCACAAAAAAATTTATAATTTTGCGATAAAGATACACCCCATACCATAGAAATGCAACACATTCATTCCAGTAATATGCAAATCAATGGACCAACAGAAGAAAAAATATATATATACAATATCCACAGGCATATGGCGATACTTAAAACATAGTTAAATTTTTACATTTCATATTATTAAGTATATATTCTTCCACCTCCGAATCAAATATGCAAAATACTTTGTAAATAAATATACAGCACAGCACACAGAACAAGCACAGCCACCAATACCAAAAATGTGTACCAAGTAGAATATATATGTAATAAACATCTGGAACTATAACCATTATTCTCATCTCTGATAGAATTTCCACTTGCATATATCAATTCAATATATACACCGTGGAGCAACAAAATAATAAAAAAAAAAACCAAAGAACAAAAACAACAAAAAAAAAAAATTAATATGTAATAATACTTCCACGAAGATTACACACAAAATTTCCATCACAAAAATTAAAACCACCTGCGACGATACCAAAAAACAACTGGCGCTTATTGTTCATTCTTGTTCGTAAGGAAGCTTTTATGCATTACACGAACTTGAAAATGAAAATGAAAAAGAAACACCGTGAACACGTGAATAATCAATATAGATTGTTTGGCATATTGTTGTTGGTTGCTTGTTATATTTTTGTTCATTGTTGTATACTTTAACTCGCTTATATGAAAGAGCTTTTATGCAAAAATATATTTTCTAAGTGTAACAAACAAAACTGAACTGATTTTTGCTCTTTGTGAATATATAATTTTATATATACTTTAAATTCTGATAGATATTAAAGAAAAGCAAGAGAAAAAAAAAATTATAATAATAATACATATTTTGTATATACAATTTTTATATCATTTCATTTTATGTTTTACTTTATACATAATAATAATATAGAACTAAAGACTATATTATAGTTGGACATGGGGCGTCGCAGTTTTATTCACCGCCTCTATGAAACAGCCTTTATAAAATAAAATCAAAAAAAAAATAATAATAAAAAAAAAATATAAGCGCATAAAAATAATAAACTATATACACATTCTCGATCTTTTATGTTAACATTATTCTCATATATTCTCTTTAGACACATTATAGCCGATATGCGATATTTTATATCAACAATTCCAGTATGGAGCGGTTTTCTCTCGATTATATTTCTATTTCTCTTAAAAATCAGATAGAAAGTTAAATAGAATACAGAAATAGAGATGAGTGTGTAATGTACGAACATCGAAACAAATATCATGATACAATATATATGATGCATTAGACGGTACACTATATATATATATGCCGATAAGATGTTGTGGGTGGTTGAGATTTTATACATACGATAATTGTGTGAAATCGTAGGATGCGATTAGATCAAAATAAAGAAAAGTAAAACCAAGAAAGAAAAAAAAAAGTTTTTGATTTATTTAAGGCATGGTAACTGCGATCACGCATGTAAATACAACATTTATAATGTATTCTAATTTTATTACAATTGTAAATTATGTTAATCTTAATTAGTGTATGAGACATAAAATTGTATTGTTTGAAATACAAATGAAATTCAGTTTAACGACATTTATGTCAGTACCCGATTGTAGTCCACTCACACATAAATAGAAATACCACAGAGCTGATCCATTTGGGCATCATAATACTTAATATCAAAGTTTTTAAATAAATATATCAAATAATTACGTGTGTCTATTATTATATAATAAACCACTTACCCATGTCTACAATTTCATTATGATTCATGACATATTTACTGAACCGTTAAAATCAACAACAAATATTATTTATTTATTTATTTTATTTTTTTCACCTTATTGCATCAATCGATATTTTATGTTAAATTTAACGTTTAGCCATTTAACATTTTACCCCTAAAACAAAACGCGATGACTTTTTTATTCTCATTCGCACACGAATTAAGTAAGTACTGGACAAACATTAATTCATATTTGTGTCAATATTAAATAATGCTAAAATTATAAAGTTTAATATAATTATTTATTTATTTATCTATTTTATTTTTTTTTTTGAACCGAATCAAACGTCTGTCTATTCTATGTAAATAAATATTCAATTGTATCAAATACGCGCGAGCACATATTGTATAAATATGTAGTAAAAAATATATATTGAATTAATAATTTTCATATTGCGCTCTTAGTCAACATCAATATAATAATGATGAAACGAAAATAGCAGGAAATGGCCACGCGAGTTAACCAAATTGAAAGCTAACATTTACATTAGGTGGTACTGAAAAATTGATGGGATGATTTAGCACAATATATATATGTAAAATTGTACATCTGCCCTTAATTAAATGAAAATTGACGTTCCTCTATGATGTGTGTGTGTAGTGTATTTGAGAATGGAAATTCGTGTAAAATAATAAACATCAAACTCGAAACATATAATAATAATATTTTAACAGAGTAGTTGATTTGATCAAGTTTTGATTTGTTTATTTCATTAACTCATCATCATGTTCAATTTTCATGTTCGTGAAAGTTGCGATTATATGAAACGAACGATAAGTTATATAAGCAATTATTATTTGTTTTTCATAATATGAATCTATCGTCGAAATAGAATTTATAAACGAATAACAAAATTTCTATAGTCTTATATGCTCCACACAAATTAAATTAGAAAATAGGTGGGTATAGATAATTCGCATTCATATTATTGTAATAAGCTTATATAGCTACAACACTTATTGTTACGAATAATTTATAAACTCTCCAATAATAATTAAATATCGCACGAGTAATAGTTTATCCTTACTTACTTTGTGGTTCCGTGGTTAAAAGTCAACACACACCAAAATGTTTTAACCGCAAAATGACCATTTCAGTTTATTTTGTACAAAAATAAAAGAACAAAAAAAACAAAAATAGTATTCAGCAAACATTTTGCTTATGTACGCAATTTCTATCTGTTTAATTCCCATAGGGAGTTTTCCACTTGTTGAGTCATTTAACACCGTACTTTCCCCACAAAAAACATTCTATCTTATAATATACTTTTTGGGGCTATCGTGTGCGTTGGTTGCGTTTGACCGGTTTCAGTTTCAATCAACATTATTTATATGCTGTATTCGTTAAGTAATATTATTATTATAATTATTAAAAATTAAAGTTGATTAAATATTGCGGATTGTAAATGTTTTTTAAAAAAATTAATAAGATATTTTCGTGCGTAATCGAAATGTAATAAAGTGATGTTAGAGCAAATATCGATTAAAAATACTTATTGCAATTCAAGAAGTCGTGATATATATTTTTAAAACATTCGATTAATTATTTTAATTGTGGGTCAATTTCATGCAGCAATGGCAACCCATTATGGTTTTGAAATTTTCAAGGAAACAATACTGGAATTTGTAGACCAATTTTAATTAAAACTCATCACTTACTACGTGCGTATCAGAATGCTATTAAAAATTTTGCATTTGGAAACGATGTGAAAATATTTCCAATTTTAGAAATTATAGTTCATGTAATTATAGTGATAATTCAATTAAAAATCATTATAACAGCCAAATTAACAACAAATTTCTATTTTAATTATAGCAATATTGATTCGTTTGATATAGTTGCCCTTTATTTAAGATAAAACTTTCGTAAATTTAATTACTATTTTCCAATCCATCCATGCAGTCGACTCTTCATAACTCATATTGTACTCCTAATGAACACAATTCTTATTACAAAAAAAAAATTACAATTCTTTCAATTTATTTCATAAATTTTCTTGTTCCATTTGCCTAATTCTACTTATACTATAAGTTTTGCTTCAATCGGCTTCAACAAAGAGTTAACCAGGAAAAAAAAGAGTGGGAGCTTTTTTTTTTAGAAACAAATTTCCATTAGTTTTCTTCTTTTTATTTTTTATTTACATGGAGTTCCTGTCTGCAAAATTTTATTTTAGCTTCTTTTTTTGTCGGTAAATAGTATAGCTTTTTACCCAACCATTGTCAAAAGTGCACACCCGCCCCAATTTATTTGGTACTGGAAATGTTGAATATGGAATTCGACTATATGCAACTTTAATTTTTAATGGGCAAATGCTTTTAGGTTTGCTTTTAAAACTTCATTTTCATATTGTATAATTCAACATATAGAATTTAATAAAAACTGTAGTCATATTTTATATGTATTTTAAAAGGACAGCTAAAATAGAAAGAACAGGAAAAAAATGTGTTTCTTACAAAAAGAATGGTTTTAATATGTACGTAATATTTTAAAGAATATTCGTGGTAGAAATTTTATACGCCAGATTTTAATCCATAAAGAAATGATTTTATTTTAATGTGCCTGTGGAGGGATTAATTATTTCTTTGCTTCTGCGGTAGGTATTTTATTTTAATTATGAACAAAAGACGAACAACGCGATGTTTGTTTCAAAGAAAAACGACTAAATATATTATCTGGCAATTAGTTAAGTGAAACTTTTTTTCTTCTTTCTTTTCACATCAATAAAGTTATTAAAATTTAATTCCAATCACCCAAACTGAAATTATTCAATGGGGAAAATTGTATTAACCAGTGGGACAGGACATACTTCACAAGGGAAGAAAAAAACAAATGAAAATTCATTATTTCATGTCTGTCTCCTAAGTTCCGTTACAAAATTAAACACAATTAATCGTAAAATGAAACTCATTTAATACAAGTTTGAAAATATTATTCTTAAAATGGTGACTTTTTATTCATGCATAAAATTCACCTGGGAAATTATAGACACACGTTGGATTTTATATTTCTTACAAAAAAGTTTTTTTCTTTCTTTATGCTTCATTTTATTATTTATATTCTATGCCTTCGTGCGCGTTTTGTTATAAAGTTTTCTATTTTCTTCAGAAACCAACCAAAAAAACCAAAAAAAAAAAAAAAAAACAGAAGAAAAAGAAATGATGCAAAAAAAAAAGAATTTACCAAAGAAAATAAATAATACATTTATTACAAAATATATGGAATTATAGCTTTTAGATTGTATGTTTATTTTGTACATAAATTATAGCTAAATGGCTCGTATATTTCGTCTGGGTGTTAATATATCATTACAAAAACAGCCATAATCAAATTTATCGATTCAAACACACAATATATACAGAATAATTTTTATCCCACACACACAATATAAATTAATAATAATAATAATACATATTATATAGAAGAATTAATATAATAAAATACAAATAATCTTTACTAAAAACCAAATACACAAAACAGCAAGAAGATCATAGTAATAAATTCATGAAAAATAGTTAATATTCGTAAATTGTATTGTCTACAAATAAATTTCATCAAACTTAATCAAACTGTCGGCACATTATAATGGAACTTTGATTATAATTATACTTTATGCGCTAGAAACAATCATGGATGAGAGTATACCCGAGATACATTTTTACATATACTTACATCGACCCATCGAATATTTATTTATATTGAAAATGTGTTAAAACATAAAAACCATAGATATTTATAATTTATCTTTATTATAGACAAAATCACAACGCATATACCTACCTACTTCTATAATCGACAATGATTGGGTTCTTTTATTTTTCTTTCTCTTCATATATTTCGTATTGAAACGCACCATAAGTCCATAACAGAAAAAAGAAAACGAAAAAAAAAACTAATATTTGAAAATGAAGGTGGATTAAGGTACATATAAGAATTCTATTTCCTATTACTTCACATATATATTGTATATAATATTAACAAAACAATGCCTTCAAATAAATTTCAAATAGAAATAATAAACAATTGTTTTCAGAGACAATAACTAATATTTTCTTATATTCCATAATGATTAAATAAAATTTCTTTATGATTATTATTATTATTATTATTTTTTCTTTTTCTTTTTAGTTATAGATCGTAATCACGATATAAAATTATTATTATATTATTTATTTATTATATTAAACTTTGTAATTCATCACATTTTGTCATAATAATTGGTATAACGAAATGCGGCTGCTTGATGGGGCCCCGAATATATGTAATATAATATATTTAAGAGCGGTGTATATCTTTTTAATAGGCAAAAGAAATTGATTGCAGTTTTTCGATTCATTCATTTGTTTATATATAATTATTTAATGGAGAAGAAGAATGAAAAAAAGAAATTCCATTAAAACTTTTAATAATAATAAAAAGAAAAAAGAAACCACAAAACTATAATTTTCTAATTTATTTGTGCAAATTTCACTATATAATTATTTTACATTTATGATTATTTATAGTTGCAATGAGAATAGATCTCAGTAGAGACATGTTCTAATTCATAAACATTATAATTTCATTGTACATACAAATAGAATCGTGCCTGTTAGTATTTATCGTATGCTGCCTGGGGACAAACAGAACATTAAATATAATTCTTTTACAATATACTCTCCACTTGTATTAATTAATTATTAAGGGTGGCTTTATTTATGGACTCATTCCAACTAAAAATAAAAATAAAAATATTATATAAAATCACCTATAATTCTTCCCTTATAAAAAAAAAGAAAATTCCATAATTACATTGAAGTTTTTTTTTCTTTTTATATATATTTAAAAACGTATAATTAATGCAATATATTTAAGATATTTCTAATCTATATCCATACACATATATTTATTACGTGTACAATATTTCTTAATTCAATTTTCTCATTAAAAAAAATAGAAAATATTTTGCATTCTTTATCTTAATCAACACTTAATCAGGAGTTGTTTATTTTTCTTATTTTTTAATTAATAAAATTTTATGGAAAATATTTTTATTAAAAAGGAAACAATTTTGTTTCCATTTCACAATCTATAATAAAATACACAAAAAAGAATGTAAAAAGAAATCTTGTACCAAATTTCTTTTTTTTTTTCAATGAGAAGATGAGAAAATAACGTTTACTTTTAAATGAATTAAAAAAAAAAAAAAATACTTTGCATTTTCTATATTTACAGCTATAGACGATCTATGAGTATACCTAATATTACAACTTCATCCGTAAAAATGTGAATATACTTCAAAGAATGATTTTCTTTATGCTGTTAATCTGACTGCATAATTAAAAGAAAACGAGAAATTCATTCCCCTTTTCTTCTTTTTTTTGTATTCGAAGTAAACCATATATAGAGGTATATTATAATCAAATGAATGCGCATTTTATATACCTATATGCGGGTTATTCATTTCTATTATATTTTTCTCTCTAGAAAATCATAAGATTTGCAAAATATACATACAAAATATCATTGACAAACGATCCATTATTTTTTTTTTATCGGTTTTCTACCAAAGAATACATAATCTAAAGTCACACATAAAAATAAATAGCTCGAGAAAAGCATATTTTTTTTTTCACAAATATTGAATTTCATCAATAGGAAATAGAAAGGGGGAGTTGAGTTGAAAGGTGTCATCCAGTGTTGTAGTTATGTATATTATTTTTCTTATATAATAATGGTATAAATTCAAGCAGAGAATAACACACGAAATATTATTCTATGGATTATGTTTTGGGGTGACATTACAGTTTTTTTTTTCGTTTTTCGTTTTTTATTTTGTGCCATATAATAATATTTTGAAGATATGTTTATCCAATGACTTTTTACTGTTTGGTTTGAAATATGAAAAAGAAACAAAAATAGAAAGTTGTTTTTTGTGTTGTATTTCAGGACCTGGGTGGATGCGGGTTGGTAGGTGCCTAATATTATTTGTAAAGAAGAACGAGTGGGTTGATTTAATATCACACATCAATAATTTTTTTTTTTCGATTTGGTTTTTCAGTGAATGTGACTCTTTTTTTTTTTTACTTTAAAAGATAAAAATATAAATATATTTATTATTACGTAGATGTTCAATGAGGCACATTTATTATTGGTAATACACGCATGGTGCGTGTGCAGTTGTGTATTATTTATTGTGCCATCTAAATATGTTTTTTTTTTTTTTTGTTGGATTATGAATAGAGTTTTTTTAAAATCAGATATTTTATTTAGATTTGTTAAAAAGTGTGCGAGACTTGAATGTGGGAAAATAAATGCGTGAAACTAAATTTTTAAACTGGCGAAAAACTTAAATTTAAATTCGCAAAAGACAGAATAATGGAAAAAGAAACAAGTTTCCCAGGTAGATTTTTAATTGTTATCGTTATCGTTATCGTTATTCCATTGGATCGATTTGATCTTGGTAGAAATAGAATTTGTATAAATTTTTATAGATCGAAACTGGGTTAAGCCAATTTATAATTTAATGTTTGTTTGGTCATTTTCCGCGATATCAGTATTTAATGACAAATATTTAGCTTATCTTCTGAATTTTATTAGTATTATCTTTTCGTTAATGATTTTTTGTTTGGGCGCATCCGTTTCACATCTATATTTTATCATATTTTATTCAAGTAATAAACAAATGTTTGTGAAGCATTCATTTTTTTTTTTATTTATTTATTTATATTTATTCATTATAAATTTGTTCAGCTTTTATTACCTCCTGCAGGTAGGTGCTGTCTTGATAACCGTATTCAATGCAATTATGATTATTAAATATCATATCGATTGCTCGACTTCGATGTGGAATATATTTTACCTTTTATGTTGAAAATAAATTATTTTAATTGATTTAATTAATAAAATATTTATCGGTTGCAGCATGTCGCGATGTTCAATTCCAAATTTTGCAGTTATTGGCGCGTTACTTTTAAAATATAACAACGTTATCATTATCGATACTTTTGAAAAAAAAAATCGTTATTAACGTCGTTACTTTTAATAATTATTTATAAACAAAAACTATTATTTTAAACACTTTGAATTTTATTAAATTGTGAATAAATCCATTATAAGTACAAATAAGAGTTTAAAAAAAAAATCAATGCTTATTAATTTTTGATCTAAATTGTGCTTAAACAATAGATTCTGATTATGAATCCATATTTTATATTTAATTTAAGGCTTTTATTGCAATACTATTTGATCAGCTTGACAAAAATAAAATGAACACTAAATAAACTCCAACACGGAGTTATATGAAACACATACAGAAAGAAGTGTTTAAGCTTGGATTTTAGTTTCTGATTCGATTTTATGTTTGATTTTTAATCAATAAAAGATGAATAATAATTGACCTTATGAATACTCGCAAAGAAATACATTTCATTCCGAAAATATTATGGGAATAAATTTAAAAGAAATATTTAATTCTAATACTATAATTATAACTATTATTAAATTTAATTTTTACATGCATTTTACATTATTATTTATAATACAATTATTGAAAATGTGACGATAGACCAATTAAAATAACGTCGTTACTCGTTATCGTTATCAATAAATAAATATTACGTTGTTAGTAACGCCGTTCGTTTTGCCACCGTTACCACAATCTCTGGAATTTTGTTCTATTGAAATATTTTGTCATACTACAAAAATAAAATAAAATCTCGAATAAAATTGAAATAGTTTAATCAGATTAAAGACCGCATATCACAATAATGAATCGCATTCCATTTCACAAAGAAAAAAATAAAATGTTGAAAATCAAAAAGTAAAATTATGCTGAGTGGTATTAGTAATATTTTGCATTATCACAATCACTTTGGACGCCACTAGAAAGACACATTCATTAAGATAGATTTTATACGAAATTCATGAAATGAAATACATAATTGATTTGGTTCCTATCCCGATCTCAGATCACCCTGATTTTGACGTTGATTGTTTTTTTTTAACAATTATCTTGACATTAGCATTTCCTGATCAAGGTCAAATGTTAAAACTCCTGAGCTATGGTAAAAAAATTGTATTCTTCAATCTTCTCGAAAACGAATTGCATGATTCTTTTTTGCATTTTCGCATGTTTATATTTACTTGTGTTCTACATTTCATTCATCTTAAGTACATTTCATATGAATAGTCCTATTTTTTACTGTTAAATGAAATAATACTTCAAAAGATGACATATTGATATTCTTATAAGATTTTATCAAATAGAAATAAATAATATATAGAACAACAATAAACATAAAAGAAGAAATCTGTTAAATCACTTTAGTCACATGTCAGGCACGCGAGATTTCACTTAAAAACCTGTAGAAAGCCAAGACTCAATATATAAAAGGATTAACCATAAACAAACCATATTCGCATACAATTTTATTATCTGTTTTATATTTTTTATTTCTTATAAAAAGATGCATATATTGTAAAATTATAGCCAATATTAATATACAAACACACAAAAGGTGTACAATAATCAAGTCGATAAAAATGTAATACCTGAAATTTTGCATTTATTATTATTTTTTTTTTTTTTTGGTTTCGAAGAAATTTGAGTAAATATTTTATGGCAATAAAAAGCATTTGTCCCCTCAATGCCTCATTAATTCTATCAGATACATAAATAAAAAAAAGGAGAAGCGAACGCAGTCACAAAAACAATATTTTGTTTTTAATATACATAAGTATATAAAATGATTATAGACTTTTTTGGCTGTGTGGGGCTTGGTGTCTGATTACCATTTCTTAGCCAAAAAAAAAAATGTCTGGCAAAAGGAAAAGTCAATCAATAATGACAAAAATATAATTTGATATTTTGCAACTGCATATTCGATGTCGCTTCACTTATGTGAAGCCAAATCTTGAGTTCTAAGTATTCAATTTATAAATTTGTTAATATTATGTTATGATTTGTGATGCGGCAAATAAATATATTGGCTAACAGAATTTATTCATTTGAATAAAATTCGACTGTTGTTCTCAAAAATTCAATTGAAATTTTGATGTTGTGCTTTATTAAGCAAAATATGTTAATGTTAATGCGTTGGTCAGATCGCGAGCCAAAATCATTCAATGATTTTATTATACTCGTATGGTGCGATAAAATGAGTTCAATATTATTGAAATTTTGTTCTTAAAACTACTAGACTAGATTAGACTAAGTCATAATCCATATATAACAATATATAAAACCATATTCATGTATAATTGGATACATTCGCAGTGCTATATAGTATGTTACCGTATGTTAATTTGTGCAACAAAATTAGTTCAATATATGTATTACTTACTATATGAGATGCTAATAATACTTTTAAATTTCTCATATTTATGACATTAATATCATATGACATTAACTTGCTTCTACTCTTTAATAAGATATCCATAAAACAGTATGCAAGAAAACCAGTTTTTAGTTGTCCAGACATTTTATATCCAAGTATTTGGTATATAAATATTAGCGAAATAGACACAAATTCAATGTACATACTAATATTTCATTCGCCATACAACAACAACAACAATAATAAATTAAAAATATATATATGTTTATCTTTTAATTGCTTGACAAGTAACGATATTCATTTAATATTTTATTTAAAATGCACATACGCATAATCAATATGAATATAAATATATGAATATTTAAAATACGAAAACTCATCATCATCAGCCACTTCCTTTCGTTATATGTACCTATATATAACTAATATATGTATTAATATATGTAATATATGTGTACATAAATATCTACAGCTAATCTACTCTTACCGCATGTACATTTTTGTTCAGTTTTATTATATATATATATATATTGCGAAGCTATCAAAATACCTGCAAACAAATTAATTGTAATATAATAAATATTTCACTATATATATTTTAAAATAAAAAAATAAAACTGAAAAAGGAAAAATTATTAATAACAACAACAGATTGGATATTCATATTCTTCAATCAAATTATTCAATTCGGTTTGAATTGGATCTTATTTAATAAAAATTACAAATTTAAAATTTCAATCACGTATACAATGCATAATAATAATATTTTTTATTTTTTTTTTCGCATTTTATTTTATTTCGCTATATTAAAAACCCCTTTTCTTTAAAACTAATTCATATGGTTTTATATGTGAAAAGTAATAAAAATTTGACGAAATTATAGGTTTCAGAAGAAAAACAAAAATGATTTTGTTTTTTTATTTTCGTATCGATATTAATAGCCTGAAACTAAATCGAAAACGATTTAAATGCTTGAAATTAGTTTAAAAAAAATATATATATTTATGAATACAAAAATTCATCGCTGAGTAAATGATTGATAATAGCGCGCGTTCCAGAGCTCCATATGTGTAACCAAAAAAAAATATGTATAAGAACTTTAAAGATAAAGTTGGATAGATGGATGGATGGCCCATCAGCAATATATTCAGTATTTTCATTTTATATAATATCCATCGCTATATCAAAGAAATAAATGTACGAATTCTTTATAAAACGGTACAATATACGATTACAAAATCCTCAATATGCGCATATAGAACAATACAATACCACGATGAATAAAAAAAAAAAAAGGAGTAACAAAAAAAAAACATCATTTTTTTTTCCAATTCATTCTATATAATGATGATTCAATTTTACATTATTTAATTCAATCTGAGTGAGTAGCATAAAAAAGAAAACATTTATTTAGAAAAAAAAAACGAAGAAGAAAAATAATTCAACCAGATTGGCATAATAAAACGCAAAATTTTCCAAAAGTCATTGTTCAACAATTCGTCTTATTTTCCTCACCCTTTTTTTATTTTTCAAATACATATATATTTATTTTGTGTAACCCATCATACCAAACTTCATACTCTTTCGAACCAGAACAACCAAAAATATTCTAAAGAATCCATTTTAAATCTTCATTCTATGCATTGCTGCATATTTTATAATATTTTTCATAGACCTCCTTTCCACTTCTTTTATATACAGATTCTTAACTATTATCATTTCTTATTGTAATAGTAGTAGCTTTTAAAGGGGCTTGTAGAAAGTTCCCAAACTGAACTGAATCTAAATTATATAAGTAATGTAACTTTTGTAAAATTGTATGTAATTCATATTGTCGATGTTATATGTGAAGAATAAAGACATTATATATAAAATTTAAAAAAAGTTATTACTATATATATAGACCTTTAGAATATTTGAACAGATTTCTAATATATTTTCAGTAACTAAAGACGAGCAGAATTGATGCTGTTTAAGTGCTATTATTTTATGTTTGAAAAAAAAAAAAAACGAGAAGAAAATTTTGTATAAGTCAGAAAATTTAATTTTGTAGTTTTTATAACTAATATTTATTATTTGCAAAGTTTTGATATTTGAAGCCTTTTATATATTATATTATAAAGAAATCATATTTAAAGTGTCTTCATTTGATATTCTTTACTGACGCTTACAATTTGCATAATTTAATATTTATAATTTTCTGATTTTATTAAGTTTTGAATAATGTTCATAGAATATTTAATATGGGAAAAATTATTTCTTTACTTTGTAATTTAAGCGCGATGATGAGTCAGACAATAAAAGAATCCAAATATTGAGAGCAATATCGATTAATTGAAATTTCATATACATATTCCACAAAGCAGTTAAGCTTAAATTTGAGGATTCTGATTTCTAATATCTCAATAATATAAGACACACCTATGTGTGACAATGTACTGAAAGTAATCCATACAGCAAAATTTAAAGACTCTATATGGCTCACATATTTGCTCGTAGCAGATAATATGATTTAACTAATCTTTTTCGTTTCACATAATTCTAACTACATAATCCCATAATCACAGATAAAAAAAAATATTTTTATATTAAAAGAAATGTATTATAAGATTGTAACAAAAGAGTTGTTCAGACGAACGGGCAAAATGTTTCAGTTTCTCGATTTGAAGAATGCAAACATTAAAATAGCTTCGTTAATAAATCGTTTTGTTCGAATTCTTTTGATTGTTATTATAAATACTTATCGAATACGAAACAAAATAATGAATCCTTCAATTACCTCATTTTCATTCAGCTACTTAAGAAGAATTCATGTAAGGCGTAAGGGGTTATGTTGTTTAAGTAATTCCACGAAGAATTATTTCTAAAAAATATTGTGTTTGGTGCATACTTACATTGAATTGAAAACTTTTATTAATACAATAACAATAATTTCTCATACAAATTAAATTGAATTTTTATTTTCGCGCCTGCAATTCCGTATGTTTTTACATTATAGTGAATTAAGAAAAATGTTCCATATATCAACTGGCATAATGTCTATAAATAAAAAAAAACATACATACATACCGGAGACCTTATACTTCCATACAGCTAATAACAATACTAATAATAATAATAATAATAATAATAATAATAAAATAATAATATGGTATTTCGCTACTTATCAAAACAACTTAAGTGTTTTTTGAATGGGCAATATATGAAGCACATAAATAAAATACAAATAATCTTTTAAATTTTCAACCATATGTCTGCATTGTTAAGATACAACCGCATAATGCTTTTTATTAGTATTTATGGGCACCGATTCTCAATTGCATTTTGTTGTAGCAATTCGAGAGGATTTTGCCGATTGATAAGGATTATTGTTGTGTATATTGTTGTTGTTGTTGTTGTTTAATTATTTCTTTTTTTTTCTTTACGTTGAAAATATATATATATATATATGTGTATATGTATATAAAATTGATTTTAAGCTTCAGCAATAAGAAGGAACCGAATGGGTATATAGAATGTTAGGATACTTATAAAAATAATATGTATTATGTAGTAGTGTTACAGATTAACAAACTATTTTAAATTATATATTTAATGTATATATATTGTATAAAACAGCATCCAACAAACCACCAGGTAAAATATTTAGTTCTCATATAAAATCGTTTCATTTATCTTTTATTAAGTATTTTATAAATAAAATTTACAAAAAAAAGAAAAAAAAACCAGCTATGCTTATCTAAAACATGATTACAAAATTATTTGTAACTAAAAATGTTCCCTTAAAGATAAAATAGACAATATATCAGATCATATAGTGCAATATCTGGTTCTTTTATGCTATATATTTATGTAATGGTATATTTATTGTAAAATATATTTGTATATAATTGTGCTATATAATGTAATGTTGTGCTTTTGGTATTGTATTTGAATCATCGTTTATAAACTATATTTTAATATGTATAAATATTTAAAATAAACTGAATTTACATTAATTAGTTATTTATTCTAGAACTATTAAAATCGAGATTAAAATAAATAAAATGTTTCTATTCAAATTTGTTAATATGAAATATTTTGAATAGTGAATAATAGAATAAACAGATATATGTATACTGAAATAATTTTTTTGATATTTTTACAAATATCTTAACTCCTTAAAGTTGCAAAAAGAAATAATGCAATATCAGTTTAACTATCCAGTCCTTGCGGCCTGGTTAGCTTAGTTGGTAGAGCATTCACCTAGAGTGTGAAAGGTCGTGGGTTCAATCCCCATGTCAGGCAAAATCTTTTTTCAGGCACATTTTATTTTCTATAATAATATTTCTTTATTCCGTTTAATTATAATGCTATGGATTCTTTATGCAACTTTAAGGAGTTAAGATATTTGTAAAAATATCAAAAAAATTATTTCAGTATAATAAGTTGCATAGCAATGAGAAAAAATTCGCATTTTTTAGATATATGTATGTTCTTTACGGCGTATTATTATGTTCAAGTGTTCAAGATAAATAAATGTATTTATACAGAGTCAAAGTAAAAGAGAAATATGTCAAGTAAATAATTAACGGTGGTTACTTTGTAAAAAAATCTTTTAACAAAAACGTATTTTATACGCTCAACATTCAAACATAAAATATTCCTTGGCAATATTTCACTTTGTTAAATGTACGAAATATTCCAATTTTATATTTTCTAAATATTAATTTTTTATACTTTGCATTTTTGCAAAGTATAGCAAGTATGTATACCTTATGTGGAAATGTTGAAAAATTACTTGAGAAATATAAAAGTGTAAAAAAGTGACACAGTTTATCTAAAAAGAAATGTTTATTTTATGTAAAACTATACTATCTGAAGTTTAGTTACAATAACCTTATGTATATACATTACATATTATAAATTTTGCATTTTCAATAAGATATTTATTTAATGTACGACAATATCATTGATATCTTTAAAAAATTACAATTTTGATCCTTTACTTACAGCCCATTATCAGCTCAATAACAAAAACTAACCAGCCAACACAATTCTTAAACTAAATTAAAATTAATATTATTCTAACAGAGTCGAGCTATTGATTTAATTCCAGCACACACCAACTTTATTTTCTTTCCCAAAATAAACGTCCTCTATTATCCATTTCCCCCACACTCTTTATATGCCTATGCCTATTATAGTATAATATAAGCAGACTTCTGATAGGAGTACCGGGTATAAAAATGCTAGACAACCCCATACTTATTTTAATATTTTGCTTAAAATTGCATTTCTTAATTTCGCTTCATAAACAGTAATGAAATTTGATTTTTCTTCTTGTTTTTTTTTTTTTTTTGCCATGCATTTAAATATAATACACAATTTTAAATACATTTAGAAAAAGAATTATGTAATATGAGGAAGCATCCTAGCGTAAAATTGAATAAGCTTTTGTATTTTTGTTTTCCCTTTAAGCACATTATTACAGGTGTGTTCCGTATTAAGGGTAAGTGGAAATAGAGAGAATGATTTTATATGGAAGATTTATATATATATTTTATAAAATTCTTGCTATTTTGATAATCTACATTCAAATAGTCTTTTTACCTACGAATTAATGAGAATATTTTTATAAAATGCTGTGAGGTAAATGGAAACAAATTCTGTTTTGTTATATTTCTCTATTTTATACTTTAGATATTAAATAATCAATATATATATTGTTTATTATTTATAAGCAAGGTTTATTTATTTTTGTTAATTTTTCAAGTTTTTATATCATAGGTGCTATAAAAATATTTTTGATATTATGATAAAATAGCACATAGCATCAATGATTATCTGCTGCTGAAAACTTCTACAGACCCCGTTTAATAACATTTTCTCCATTATATGTTGTATTCGTACTAATCTCTTGTCTAATTCACTCATTTCGCATCTAAATTCATCCCAAATCCTAATTATTTATTCTGGCATTTTATATACATTGTAATGTGCGTATTAATAACAATTTTGAAGAAGGACACAACAGTTTAAATATTGTAAAATTTTAATTTCCGTTGAAAAATATTCGGAAATGTTTTTATCTTCAATACAAAACCCTTAACACATGAAATATAATAATCATGCAAACACAACCCATTCATTTATAATATACTGTCATCGATATTTGGATAATATAAAGGAACAAAAAAAAACAAAAAAAACTGAAACAAAAACCACCAGCATTTTACCAATTCTATTCCTCACGTTCTTATAATAGACAATTTTCAAAACTATCATGTCATGTGTGATATCATGTTAGTATCCGTGTCATACGATACATTTATGTGTTTTATTTATCCTTTGTAATGAATAGATTTTATCTCTTGTTTGTCAATCTCTACTTGCGCACTTGTACATAGAACTCATAAAATAGCCTTTAAACAATACATTCAGATATAACAGAACAAATAGTGGTGGTGATGTATGCCGTACTTTTACTTCTTTTTTTTTTTTTTTAACTAAATTCATAGCACGAGCACATCAATATACAAACAAAAGAGTAAAAAATCTCATAAAAATCTTAAGTTTTAGCAAACGATAAGGATGGGGGTGCCATCATTCATAATTATCAATTACATGTTGGTAAAATTTCTGGATTTTTATTCAATAGTTGCGGTATTTGCTATATAATATTATTATTAAAACATAATGATGAGAAATGGAAGAGATATGGTGGTTTATGAATTGTATTTTTTTTTTTTTTATATTATTAAACTTAAAATTATATAATACGTGACAGAAAACAAAATACAGAATAATGAGATAGAAGAAATATTATTATATTGCATTTAATATATATGATGATGGAAAATATGTGCATAACCAGAGAAAGAATATAAAATTTCTATAGACATACAATATACATATAACAACATATATATTTACTTACATGTAGACATTATATTTAGCTATTTTATTTTAATAAAAAAATTCACATCTTATACACTTACTTGTAAATTGAATAAACCATGTGGTTACCTCTAGAATTAAATATAATAATAATACATATAGGTGCTAACTGCGAACAATATAAATATTGTTTGTGTACTTGATAAAATATAGTAAAACGCAAAGAAATTATATGCATAACTTGACTAGACAAAGATTTATGCATCTTAAGAAAATTTGGTAAAATAGAACGAAAAAGATAATATAGAAAGCTTTTATATACATAATAAAACGGTATATGCTTTTATATGTACTTTACTTATACATACGAGTACATAGGAATGAAGTATATTCTTATAAAATAGATATTCTGTTTATTCATTCTATATCATAATATTTTCTACCATATAATATGCTGTATAAAGTAGTAGTATATACATAGACATACCATGTAAATAGAATATTATAACAAGACGTTTTATTGTTGGCGACAGAATTATGGGGTTTGAAAAACTTTTCTTGCAGAAATATTCAATTATATAACAAACCATTATATGTACCAAGTACACATAGCAAGCATACACACATTACATATATAAGAAGTGGCTTACTTCATACATTCCTATCAGTATTATTATAATGTACGTATGTTATTTTGTACATCTTATTTTATGCTAAAAGTTAAGTTTATGGTTAGAAAAAAGGAAACAAAAAAAAAAAAGAATACACACACACAGAAGATTTAAAATAAATATTGTCGTGTGTAAATATAATACAGAAAACACCATATTCACGAACTGAAAATGAATAAAGAAATGCATTCCATTTCCATATGGAATATATGTAGTTAGTTGATTCTGGTCTGGTATTAGCATTATACAAATAGCACTATCGATCAGACATAATATATTTTAATATACAAAATGATGCTCATTAAAGGAAACAAAACAGAATCGTGCGTAAAATTAAAGAAAACGAAAAAATAAAATAATATTGAAAATAAAAACAAACACTGTGGGGACAATTCTATCCAATACACAAAAAAAAAAAAAAAAAAAACAGAGAAACCAAA
Organism: Catotricha subobsoleta; assembly: GCA_011634745.2. Lineage (NCBI taxonomy): Eukaryota > Metazoa > Arthropoda > Insecta > Diptera > Cecidomyiidae > Catotricha > Catotricha subobsoleta. The sequence goes on from JAABKK020060541.1 coordinate 28,897, forward strand.
TGCAACTGGTAACTAAATAAACATAAAATACCTACTGGCCAATGCATATGATATCTCTATCTTAATATGGTTTGTAGTAATGAGCTTGTATCTTACATGGTTATCAGTGCATTGGAATTCGATTTGATATATGATAGCACATAATGCACGGATTACAAGTCAAGTTCACTTATTATACATGTTCATTATATATTGTATTTTTAAAGAGGTAGTGTTGTTTATATATTATTGATATTGATGATATCGCATTTTATTGTTTCGTTTCGAATAATATTGTTAGAGATAATGTTTTAAAAAAAAATGCACTTAAGAATAATTAAGATATGTGGCCAGTAACCATATGATCGTATCGATAAAAAGAAATATATAGTGGATACCTACCACTAGATTGCTATACGCCTATCCTATACGTACTAGGTACGACATTTAGTCTTGTTAACTGTATAGTGTATACACAATTGATTACAATGTGCTATAGTATGTTAATAGTTTTTTATTATAGAATTTTATTGCAATATTGCAGCATCTTTAGTAATTCTGTATTAAATGTAAGCAAATCATCGATTATTCCTTTCTATTATTATATAAATCAATAGAAATTGAAGTTTACCACACTTATGCCGACTAATCTTATTCTACGATGACATTTATGCTTGTTTTTTTTTTCTTCCTAAAATCTTCTGCACGCAGCACGATTGTACAATGGTTGCTATGGCTCCCTCGTTATTATCGCATACAGAATCTTTTGATATAAATTGGTTTTATGTAATTTTTAGATTTCAATATCGAAATGCTTATTAGTCGTTAATCAAACATCATTTGTGACATTAAATTGCCAAATTATAGACATACAAAGAAAACGTTTCTATGCCATCAATTCAAGGGACCTAAATACATACATACAGATACATATTTCTGCTGATTTTTTTTGTAGAAACTTTATTAAAATTAATTGTTTTTTTAAAGACCTTTGAATATAAATTTACGCAGATTGCGCAGTTTTTTTTTTCTAATCAGTTTCAGTAGGTTGACATTCAATTATTTAATTATAGAAGTGAATTTCTAGATCTTAAATAATATGTATTAAACTTTTCCACCTAAAAGTTGTCAATTGATTTTTTCTCACATCATTTTAAAAGATAACAGAAAAAAGTGTTCACTTTCGTTACTAGCTTCATGAAAATGTATCTACCTAGATGGATGAATATATATCATTTTATACTATATGTATATGTATATTGTATAGCCAGAATATCATGCATATAAGCTATTTAATGAGATTACTTATAAGTTGAGGGATTAGAGAATGATCTAATTAAAATGTAAGCGATAGAGCGTAAAACTATTTTATAATTAGCCTAATATGAAAATGAAATATATCATGGATGATAACTCTGCCATGGTTTTATATCGTATATGATGTCTGTTATGTGTGTATCATATTCTAAATACATTTTTACTTTAACGATATAAAGTTAACACTTTTTTTTTTATTTTTAATTGAATATTAACATATATAACATTATTGACACACAGAAATGTTGTAATAAAAAGACTCATTACTATCATGCAAAATGTTAACTATTATCCTTCACCACCACACTTTTGTCTCACACATTATTATCTCGATGTATTTTTTATTAGCGTAAAATGTAACGCATGTTACATAATTTTTTTCTTTCCAGTTCTAAAACATTATTTTTTTTGAATGAACTCGGAGATTTTCCATATAATGCTGAGATAGTTTGTTAAAAAAAAAATTGAAGCTTCGCTAATTAATAGTTTTCCACAGCAATACAAAATCAACCGGAAACTTTAAATTGTAAGAACAACAAGTAACAATTCTAGATTTTGTAATATACCTATAATGAAGTTATGATACATTGTATCATTATTTTTAGTTTATTTTGTTTTAAATAGAATAAACGTCGTACAGTGTAATAAAGTGGATGTTATAATTTGATCACTTCAGATTCAAATAGAATTTTTAAAAACAATTTAAATAATGTTTGGAAATGATAAATTTAATTAATTGAATATTTAGTTTTTTGCAACGCAATAAAAGGAACAAGAACTTGAAATTGAATTCATTAAAATTCTCAATATAATAAAGTAAAATTTTAAATAGAACAAGCATAATACTGACCCAATGAAATCTAATTATAATTAATAACTTCTGCGATGTAATTATAATAGGCACGTATTTAAATGTTCGGTAAATTATTCAATGTGTTCAGTAAATAATTCCAATGCTCGGTAAATTGTCCAAATGATCTGTATCTCAATAACCCGAATTACTCCGGATTGGGACATTTTCACAAAGAGAGAATGATAGGTTTATAAAAGAGAAATATAACGAAGAGATCTCCACTTATCCCCAGTGGGGCCTTAGCGGGAAAAAAAAAGTTATTCAACAAAATTTATCTTTTTCTACCGAACATTGGGACAATTTACTGAACATTTGGATTGTTTTCTACCGAACAAAAGATTTTTCTTATTGGTAGAATAAATAGTTCCCATTACAATATAATCTCACATACAATTTTCAGATATACTGAAATATACAAAATAGAAGCCAATCAAATTAGAGATGCACCGAACTATTTTGATAATGTTTGCTATAATCCTTTGCCATTTGATAATAATATAAGAATAAATGAAGAAATTGCCTAGATAAAAATAAGTTAGTTTCTCACAAAAATGATGTAAAATGTAGCTATGTAGCATTCGTATATTTTGCCTTTTGTAAATTTTCCAATTTTTTATATTTCCCCTTTTGTATATTTTTACTTTGCAAATAACAAATCAACTATTAAGCTTTACTGCAATATTTGCAGCTTTTGATCAGTAATTGATTATTGACCTTTATTTAAATTGAATAAAATATTTACAAATCCAAGTTCCATTTCTCAATACATATTAACAATTTAAAACAAATCTACTATTCCGTCCACCCAACACAACTAGGTCGCTCTATTATCCAGACAATTCATTCATTTATTTATAAATATATATCTATAATAATATTCTTTTGTCGGTTAATAAATTAATTATTATTATTAGCAGATTAAAATGTTTTAACAGAAATTATATTTTGATTTATTTGCTATTTAAAATTTTACCATTATCAGCAATAAATCAAATCATTAAGTAATTTAAATGTGTAATTTTAAATAGACACAGATTTTAAATCGACTGATTTACAGAAAAATAAAACGATTTTTCGAAAATATTTATTAAAAAAATGAATTATGATTAGTTTTGTAGATTATATTTAGTTTATCATTTAATAAAGCAAAATAAATTATTTTACAAATTGTATGCATTTGTGTCATTGCAATTAAATTGTTTTCAATTTAAACTTATATTTCATTAAAATTATCAAGTTAATTAATAGCAGGCTAAGATTATATTATTAAAATGATAATATGTAATTTCAACTTTCTGCGATTTCATGTAGATTTAAATTGCATAAATTTTCAAAACAAATTAATAATAATATAATTAATTTCAATTTTTTTTTGTCCATGTCATATAAGTATTAATAATAATATGAATATCATCAACTGGATTAAATACAGCGGTGTTGCAATCAGCATTATGTTGATTTTTTTTTTTTACACATTTTGAACTAAGAATATAAAACCGAATTTAATATATCATTATGATTACACGTCCATTCTCAAATAGTCTGAAAACTTTTCAAGTATCAGAGCAACTTAATTAAGCTTTAACGAGTAGCTTACTAAAAAAAAAAAAATAATAATAATTAAACTAAAAATAGGCTACTCTGGGGTGCTTTCCAAAACTTTACTATACAGTTTAAAATAGTTTAATATAGTATAGTAAAGTAAATAAATGTCGGTAAA